>PVJO010034523.1:0-10848 GCA_004026905.1 Hystrix cristata | reverse complement strand
CCTGAATGATATTGTGTGTGTGTGTGTGTGTGTGTGTGTGTGTGCAAGCATGCGCGCACATGTTGGAGCATCTCCCTGAGCTTGTTCTTCACCCTTTTGGCCATGACACATGAAAGTATCTACAGCCGACAATGAATAAATCAGCAACATTTTCCTAGCACACACCAGGACACCCAGAGTCCCCCTCAGACCACCTCCCATCTGGGCTATCATAGCTGGACTCATTCGCAGCCCAATTCTTTTATATCCTCGGAGTTCAGAGTTCGGCATGGGCCAAGTAATCTGGCCTTGATTTACCCAAAGCCTTCGGGCTCCTGCAGCCACCAAGCTGTGTCTCTTTACAGGGGCACACTGACCCTGTCACCGTACGGTCACTCTCTGTAGGACATGTTGCTGGTCAAATCAGGTCTTCCTTCTTGGCCTGTTGGCAGGATAGAGCTGACAGTCATGTTTTATTTGACACACCCATGTCGAAAACACATATAACTGTTGTTCACAGCAGATTTCACTTCAAAGTAGGGCTTTTTGTATTAATTTCAAAAATCAAGTGGGGGGAGAGGGGGGAAACCAAGATGTATCATGTACAGGTACAAAATAACCATGTTGATTATGATCATTATGTATACAATGTACCAATACATGTTCTTGGTTAAAAAAAAAAATACTGAGTACTCTTCTAATGCCAGCACTCTGTGAGGCTGAGGCGGGAGGATCTCAAGTTTGAACCCAGCCTGGGCAACTTAGTGATTTAGTGAAACCCTTTCTCAAAATAAAATAGTAATGATGATGATGATGAGATTGGGACATAGCTCACTCTAGGTTCAATCCCCAGACTGCCAAAAAACCCCCAATACTATGATGTCAGGACTGTATCAGAGGATGGCAGCTGCCAGGCTAAAGCTTTACTTCTCCTCATTTATTCCGGCCCACTTTATTCCCTCACATTTCCAGAGTGGCCCTGGGCACACTGAAGGTTGTCACCTTCCCTAGCAGCAGTGTGCCGAGTGTCAGTAAAATCACACAGCAGTCAGCATTGGTGTTACGCGCTCTAGGAGGCTTTTCACCTGCTCTAGAAAGGCTGTTGAGGACATTTAGTGAAGGTCAACTTGTTCTTTTATTAAACTTGTTTAAAGGTAATTCTAGATTCTTGGGAAGTTGCAAAGATGAGACAGAGAGAGACCATGTTCTCTGTGCTCCGCTCCTGTCTTGGGGCGCCATCTCCTCTGCCGAGAGCACAGCCAGAAGCCGGCCTTCCGGGTCAGCTCTCCAGGGTCCCCCAAAGTCTTGTGCATCAGAGGTGGGGCTTCGGAAGACGACTGGATCCTGGGGCCCCGCACCCACCAGCAGACAGCTTTCCTCCACACCCCCTGGGGAAAGCGTACCTCCAGGGTACCTCCTCAAAGCGGGCGCTTTGTCAGGATCTCACGCCCTTGGGTTCTGTAGGTCATCAAGTCAATATTTTTTCTCTCAACTTCAATCTCTTGTGCCTCAATTTGTCTACCAACCCAGCTGAAGCAAACGTGGCCCTGAGTTTTAGGCCACGGAGTCTGAGTCACTCAACTCTGGATTCTCCCTGGTGACTTAAAAGTAGTACGAGTGAGGCTCCCAAAGATGCAGCAGCCTGATGAGCCCAGGTAGGGTGTGGAGCTGGGGAATCCACCGCCCTCCTCCCTGCTAAGAGGCCGCTGCCAGAGTCCACATCTCTGGGCTGCAGCGGGAAGAAGAGAGAATCACCTGATTAAATAAGCTTGTGAAGCCAGACAAAGCGCCTTGCCAGTTCTGACTTATTTCCCCAACGCAGGACGCGTTTTCAGCTCGAGTCAAAAATAGAGTCCCATTCACCCAGGCTCTACTGTCCACAAAGACGCGTTTTCAGCTGGAATTTGTCCGTCTCCCAGCCCGATGCAAGACATCGAAAGAGGAAACAATGGACTACTTAGAACCAGCTATAACCAGCGATGCCTGCCTCTTTCCCTCCTTTAGCATTTCTGCCCCTCCTCCTTTCCTGCTCCCAGAGGCACTGGCTCCTTGGGCTTTTGCTGGGAGCAAATCTGGCTGCGGGGTGGGGAGCCTGGGCTTCAGGGCACTGAGGACGCCTGGATCCAGGGAGGGTGCCACGGGGAGAAAGAGAGACGTCCGGGGTGTTGGATAATGAAAGAGCAAGAAAGCTGGACACAGCAGAGATGTGCTCCTGACTCTCCAGCTGCACAAAACCCCCAAAATGTCCAGAGCCAAGAACAGAAGCCAGGAAAGCTGGGCTGTGAACCAGAGTGGGACACAGACTTTGGGTTCCCCAAGGGGCACAGTGATGCTACCCATGGAAAGATTCCCAGATATGTTCAGAGCCACCGAGTCCTGGTCCAGTCAGCTTCCATGCTGATAAATATGGGTCTAGCCCTGTCCCTCCTTACACGATGGCCTTGATTGCTGCAATATTCGTCGCTCACTTAGCACATCTGGGATGTGTGAGTGAAGATTTGGTGCGAAATTTGAATTCTCGGGTTTGCATTTGGGACCCAATACAGCTGCCCATGTTCTCCTGGGCTACTGGCCCCATTGCATGTCAGCTGCTGGCCCCACCACGGGCTCAGAATACCTTATGCTCTCTGGCTGGGGTAAGGCAGTTTTAGACCTGTCCTTTGCAATGAATTTTAAAAATTAGTCTATGTTATTTTCACATGTTAAGAAAATATTTATTTAAGCAAACAAAGAATTACAGAAGCAACCTGAAATATGGTTTTGCTTGGGATAGAGGGAATGCGTGTTAGTGGGGAGTCTTGGTTCCGGAAGTGGGGACTGCAGATGGATACTGCTTCACAGCATGGGTCTTTATTGGCTCTCCCTGGCCTCCTCCCTCTGTACCCGGGCTCTGTCACTCCTGCTAGCCTCTCCCCTGAAGTCCCCCAAGACAACTAGCTGCGCCATTAGCAGCCCCAAGACAAAACAGTGATCATCTCTCACTTCTCAGCAGTTCCACCGAAGTCTTGGGTTTGGACTTCATTGGTTGTGGTCGAGGCCTCCCCCTCCACCGGCCCATGAGGGGCTCAGACGGCCTCTGCATCCTGCTGAGCTTCAGCTGGACAGACAGCACAGCACACAGACGGACAAACAACCACTGGTAAACGGACTGCTCCTTGAAGGCTAACAAGACGACAGGCTCCACTCGTAGGATCTTAAGCTCTTTCAGGGAAGGAAGCAAAACTATAGGCCTCCCGCGGTAGGAGGACACCAAGAGCTAGAGGCAAGAGTGAATACAGGCACGTTTCCGTTAGGGCAAGTTCAGAAGAGGCAGAGAAACACTCGAGTAAGCATGTTAATAGACTGGGCTTGGTAAGGAGCCTGGTGATGACTAACGGTCTGGCAGGGCCTTTGGAAACCCAGCCTAAGCCTTCCCTCAGTCTTTCCCCTCACCTTGTCTCCATCCTCAGGCTTCTTTCCTAATGGTGGCAAGGTGGCTGCTGTAGCCCCAGACACTGTGCATCACAAAATATCACCCAAATTCAAGATGAACGGGGAACAGGAAAAGTGATACTTATACATTCCTTAATTCTTACCATGTAGGAACAAACACAATTGTCAGAAGCAACAAGAAGGTGGCCCTTTATGTCTGTTTGAGCAAAAGGGGGTCTTGCGGACACCAGCGCTCACACGAAGGCTGGGCCGGTGTGCATCTGACAGTCTCAGTTTCTGGGGTGGATGGAGCCTGCATCTGTGGGGTGTGCGGGGCTGGATGGCCCAGGCACAGGACAAAACAAACATTTCCTGTTTGTCGCCTTGAGAGACGGCCGTGGGCACCAGCTCGGGAGATTCCCAGAAGCAAATGACATGGGCAGAAGCTAGGTGGGTCCGGTGTGCCTGGGGGCAGGAAAGTAGGGTGATCTCTGTTCCCCAACGATGGAGGGACGGAGGCATAGAGGGAAGTGGGGAGGAAGATGGAGCCGATCGTTGTATCTTGGCGCCTGGAGTCCTGGGAGGTCACTTTGGGCCAGGGTTACAGGGTGACTTTCAAACGGAATTGGATCCCGTAAGAAATACGGACCCTCAGCTGTGTTAATCATCCTGTGATTTGGGGGATCAATACACTATGCCAGTGTTAGAACTAAGGGCCTGGGTGCTGACTTCACTTGGGGAGCTGGCAGAGGGGGCAACACAAAGCTCCCACTCTTCCTAGCAGCAATTGGCTGTTTAAATAGGCAACCCCTGCCTCAGTTTCCCAGTGTCCTCCCCCCGGCCCTAAGCTCCGCTGGAAAGCACCTGCCCACCTTCTGGAGGCCCTGGGGGAGGCCCCGAATCCAGCTGCCTATACAGGTTGTGCTCTGGGAGCTGGCCGGTACTTGGGTTCAGCGAAGGTCTCATCTGCGGGTACCAACCTGGGCTGGAAGCACCCAGGTCGGTGACCTCCCTGTGCTGTTCCTTGCCTGGAGCCTGGCGCTGTCCCCCAGCGGTCTGTGATGTGACTGCCATCTAACGCAGGAGACCCTGAGGGCTATGCTGCCTCTAGGTCTCGTTACTCTCATTTTGGGGCTAAATCAAACCTGCTCATCCTAAACATCCTTGGCAGGCATCCAGCTTCGGCCTCAGAGCAGCAGGGAACCAGCCCCAGCTCCCCCAGCAGCTCCGGGCTGTGCCTCCGGCTGGCTCCTGATCCTGGCACTGCGGCAGCCCTGGGCTGGGGCCCTGCGTGTGTCCAGCTATCTCTGCACACCTGAGTGTGCACGTGGCCCGTGTGGAGCATGAGCTGGATCCTGGAGTGAGCTATACTTCGCTTCTCTTCCTCCCCAGTTATCTGCTCAATGGGAGTTCTCAAGCCAGAGCGATTATTTCACAGTCACAAACTAGGGGTGCACACGGTGCTTCCTCTGTTGATTTCCGAGTCATCCTTAGTCCTGAGTTTCTGCTCTGTTGGCTCCCACGCCCTCTAGCAGGGGCCTTGCTCAGTCACACGTCACCCTCCTTGGATGGCTGACGTCAGCCACATTTCCTCGTTTTACTGGATCACCCATTTGAGCTGCACTGCCATATACTAAGTGCTCAATAAAAATAAAGTTTTGCTGCTGTTAACAGTAACGCCTTCATCATTGCAATCTGTGAGTATCGATTAAACATCTCCTGTGTTGTGGGCTGCTTAAGTAAGAAAGGGGAAACGGGAATTTATTCAGGCCACCTACTGGGCACGGAGGAAGAGCCCAGGGAAGATGGAGGTAAATTCACTACTCAGAATGTGCTCTGAGCTCACACAGGAAGCCTGAGACCCCAGAACATCCACTTAGGGGTCATAATTGATGGGTTAGATGCCAGGGCGTTGACTCGCCTTTTTCCTGCCTCCTCCCTGGAAGTGCAGCCGTCCCGCGGCTGAGGCACCTCGGCGCGCACAGGCTCGGCGCTGCCGCACACTGCCACCAGGTGGCGGTCGATGCTTTCGCCACGGGACCTGAGCCACCAGCCACCCTCCTACTGTGGGTTCTATTGTCATTACGGGTGTCAATAGTATTACGAATATCGTATTAGTAATGGAAGAGAAAGTCGGAGTATTTTACAGTGGTTCGCAAAGCCATAGACGTTCTGGGCCCAGTACTCTCCCTTCGTCTTTGCAGCCTTGTCTAACAGTGTCGTGGTCCCCACCGGGAGGCAGGAAGGCGCCAGGTCGTCACTGCGACCCGCGACTCTGATCTCGGCCCTCTCTAGGCAGCTTTCAGTCTTGCTCTTCAGAAAACACCATGACTGTTTAGGAAAACAGACTCAGCATCATGGAACTAACTGCATGCCTGAGATTATACGGAGGTTATTTGCAGAGGTAACACTGCAGTTTGGTTTCCGTATGGGTCCAATTGTGACTCCTGGAGGTGCTGAGTGGGAATGTGGCCTTTCTGGAAATAAGTTCCCCGCGGATGCCAGACCTGAGCGTTTGTCTCCCGCCCCAGCTCCTATGCTGTTGCTTAAATCCCTGGGTGACTGGAAGCCACCTGGAGGGGTCGCCCGGACGTGCCTGGGCCGCGAGGCTGGCACCCTCATGCCTGAGACAGGGAGAGAGGGCAGCACCTTGACCTCGGACTTCCAGGCTCCAGCAGCAAGAGAAATAAATGCTGATGGCCGGAGCGCCAGCCCACAGTGCCCACTGGAGCAGAAACGGCAGAGGTGAGGTTCCAGTGAGGCCCTGAGCCACAGCGGTACTGGCCCTGTGACAGGGACATCTGGACAGAGGTGGGGTGCACGCAAGGAGAGCTCCATGAGGACTCGGGGGACACTGGTGTGGGGATGAGCCACAGAGCCGGGAGAGAGGCAGGGATGCGTCCCTTTGTGCACCCTCAGGGAGCGTGGCCCTGTGGCCTCGCCGTCCCTGGACCCTGGACTTGTGGCCTCAGGACTGGAGGGACAGACTTCCACAGGAGTTGATACAGCAGCCGGGGAAACTCGTGCAGTCTCTGCCTCCCCAAACCTTGTCTGTTTCCTGTTCCGGCTTCAATGGGAGAAAATACTCCTCCCCTCCTCTGCCTTCCTGGCTCTGATACTCGCCTTCCCCCATCTGTGGAGTCTGACGCACTTACACTGTCCTCCAAGCTTGGTCCCCAGAGAGCCCGGAGAACCGGCCCAGGAGGAAGCCATCCCAGCAGAGCATCAGCTATCAGGGCAAAGCTGGGGAAGTGTTGCTCGAGACCCCTGCTCCCTTCCCTCCTCCTCTGGGGGGTCCAGGGCCTGAGGAAGAGGGGCTGAGACTCGCCCTGTGAAACATAAAACAGGTTTTGCTGGACTCAAAGAGCTCGAGTCCCTCTGCCGTTGGAGGAGAGAGAGTTTCTCCTCCCACCAAGCCCAGGGGAGCTGATGTCGGGTTTAGCCCCTGCAGCTCCCCAGGAGCGCTGTGCTGGTCATCCTGGCTTCCTGCGAGGGCCGCACTCTTTCCCCAGACCGGAAAGCTGTGAGAACAAACAGCGCAGACGAAGTGGTTCTCACGGCGCTGCCGGAGGCTGCAAGTTTGGGTCAGGTGCCAGCAGGTCCGGTTCTGGGGTGGCACCCTCCTGGCCTGTGGGTGGAGACCGTCTCGCCATGTCCCCGTGTGGGACGAGGGTGCAGAGACGGCGCCCGCCTCCCGTAAGGCCAAGGTGCTCTGGGGTCAGCTCCCTCCCTTGACCTCCTCCAGGCAACGGGTCTCCGTGTGCTGTCACCCTGGGGCTGGGGCTCAGCATACATTTTGGGATGTTTGACCCACAGCAGCGGCTTACACCCCACAAGTTCATTCTCTCGCAGGTGTGCAGGCTGGGAACCCGTGGTCCAGGTGTCCACAGGGCCGAGGTCCCTCTGAGGGCTGTGGGGGGACCTCCGCATCTTCACCCTGCTGTGCTCTGTGACTCTGCTTCTGTCTGCATACACAGTCTCTGCCTCCATCGTCACCCCCTTCTCCTTCTAGGCCCGTGTCTGGTCCCCTCCTAGGAAGACACCAGTCCTGCTGGGCTCACGGCCCACCCTGATCCAGCGTGAGCACCTGGGTCGTGAATGGCGGCATCCATTGCAGCCTCCTTGCTGGCACCCCGGGGGCCTGGATTAGGGAGGACGTAGCTCCGGACAGACCCTAACTGTGGGGTCACAGCGGTCATTTGGAGGAAGGGTGGCGTGGGACCTTGGAGTGAAAGGGGCTAGCGGAGCTATTCTGAAATGCCTTGAAAATTACTTAATTTAAAGTCATTTAAATGTCCTACCAATTCCCCATGCATTAATCTAAATGTCTTCTGAGTTTATTTCTAATTTAAGAGGTATAGTCTTAAAAGACAATGAGTTTCATACCAGTGCTATACTCAGAAGAAAATTATTCTTTGATCTTTTCTTTGCTCCTTTACAAAGGCACTAAAATATCCATAGTTCTCTTTCCTTTTTCCTTCTTTCTTCCTCCCTCCTTCTTCTTTCCTTCCCCCCTTCCTTTGTCTTCTCTTCTTTCCCTTTCTCCTTTCAAGTTCTGCCAACAAACAATTCCTTTCACATTGTTATTGTGCCTTCCTGGAAGTCAAGCATGCAACAGATTTTTTTTCTCTTACTTGTCAAAATCTTATTTTAAATATCTAAGTAGCTAGAAAATAAATGTCACTTGGCATGAATAACTAATCACTTCTTTACAAAGAGCCTTTTCTTGTTTGCTGAATCAATGCTGAATTCTGAAGGCCTTGATGCGTGGAAATCCTTTTTCTCTTTTCTTTTCTTTTTGCAAGTGTAAAATTGCTTTTTATTTTCCTGATATCTCCCTTGACCTAATCACACTGGTTGCTTAAAGCCTTCCTATCCACTGGAAATTTTATTCAAGAACACGGCTTTCTCCCCTGTTCTCTGTCTACTTAATGAGGGTACTCTTTTGGTTTCTATTAAGGAGGACATTTTGACTTGTATGGTGTTGTCTAAGACCATAGTTGTTTTTTATCAAAACAAATTAGAAAGGGATGCATTGAACGCTTATTCTAAGCCGCACAATACACGAGGAAGGAGATGGGATCGGGGATGAACAGGGCCCTTCTGGCCTGTACTCTGTGACGCCTCCACCTTCTGTGTACAGAAAGACAGAAAGTTCACAGTGTGCAGGGGACAGAGGGACAGGCACCAAGGTGTCACGGGAACCCAGCACAGGAGCGGCTCCAGCACTGTGTCCTGCTCTGAGACCCAGCTAACGCCGGGCACGTGTGAGTGCTTGTGTCACTTCCCATAGCTCTGCCGTCATCCCACCATCAAGGAAGGGAGCGGCACAAATACGGGACCCTATCAGCGTCCAGCCATGAGCAAGATGAGATAATGGGAGAAAGTGGGTTGGCTGTGGAACGAGACGGAGGAGGAGGAGGAGGAAACAAGGAAAGCCTGCCCTGGCTGTCCGCCTGGGGCGGGAGATGGGCACAGAAGGCGCAGGAAGCGGGGCGAGGAGACCTGTGGCATCCACCATCTAGTGGCTGCGCTCCAGTCTGAAAGACCAAAGTAAAGCTGCGGCCGTATGACTTGTGTGTTGTCCCCGGATTCGCCTCTAAAAGTGGCCCAAGCACGGCAGCTGACCTTCTGTTAAGGACAAGGAAACACAGGCAGGCCCCGTGCCCGGAATCTGGTCCCAAACACTAACCTGAGCCCCAGGAGTCCAGTGTGTCTCAGAAGGCGACTGATCCTGAGTGGTGGGGAAAAACAAAATGAAGATGAATTCAGAACAGGCTAATGTTCACAAAGAGGAAGGACACTTCAAATAAAAACCAAGGACCCTGATCCAACAGGAGGCTTTTGTTCCCATTAGCAGCCACTCCTAATTTTGTGGTGTCAACCACCATTGTATTTTACCCAAGTTTTCTGCAAGTCAGGAATTCAGACCGGGCAGAGGGCGTGGCCTCTCTCTGCTCTGTGATGTGGGGATTTAGCTGGAAGAGTCGATGATGGGGACCAGAATGGTATGTACAAGATCTCTCCTGGCCGGGGGGTTGATGTGAACCTCAGGCTGCCACCTCACCTGGAGAGGAACTGGCCACCTGGGCTTCCTCAACACGTGGCCTGCACAGGTCAATTGTTCTTCCTGCCTGGGGCCTCAGTGCTGCGGTGTGGTCATTCCAAGGAGCAAGGTGGAAGCTGAGTCCTCCTAAACTATAGCCCCAACATCACGTAGCATCGCCCCAGCCCTCTGTGGGTTGGGAGCCATACACCGAGGCTCCTACGCTCCTGTGGATGGAGGTAGCTTCTACATCCTGATGTAGAGCCGTCAGTGGGTTGCAGACCTGTTTGAAAACATCTGCAGCTCTCCCGACCCAGTTTTGATAATCCAAAGTGACAACATTAACACATTCATAATACTTTAACAAGTAGATGGTGTCTGTATATGGATATTTCATTGCTTCTATTAATCACACAGGTGTTATGTGAATTTTCTTAAGGCCCAACATGGAAATAATGTTGAGGTGATTTATTCCACTAGATTACATTTTAGAATGAGCCAAAGGCCGGTGTAGTAGCCTGAAGGTGGCCAGCTCGTCCTTGTCCTTCTGGGACGTTCTTGGCTTTAACACTGAGGGTCCCCTCCCTAGAGGTCCCCACTTCTTCCTGCTTCTCAGCCAGCTGAGATGACTGGTCACAGTAGGTAGTAAAAAGACATCTTTGTAATGACAGAGTGTTTATAGATTTTGTTGTTTAAAATCTATTAAGGCTCAAACAATAGCCAGCCATAATGGAAGGTTAATTTTTAGTGTTTAAGTACATTTATTGATGTTACAAATGGTTATTCAAGAAATTAAGAAAACCTAAGTCATTTTACTGTGTAGAAATTGCAAATACTTCTTTCCGTGGACTTAATCCCCATCTGAGCACAAGCAATAATAAATAAGACGTAAATCAAGGTGCAGGGACGAATGATCAGAAATATCAGGAGAGCAAGGAAAGGTCCACGAGTCCCCTCACCTGGTCCTTGGTGGTTGTCACAAGAGCTCCTCAGTACTGAGACTCGGGGAGGAGGAACCTGGGAGTGGGGGTGTCTTTGGGGAGAGAGAAGAACTTCCAGGACCGAGTGAGCTGGACACCAGACACCCAAGAAGCACAGAGATTCACGACAGTTTAAGATTATGGCGGCCACCAAGCTGAGAGGACTCAGCAGGAACTCAGGACAGGGTAGCACAGCGAGAGGACTGAGGGACTCGAGTGAGCCCGATCCGGTGAAGTGGCCTGGGCTCAAGCAGGAAGCGGCCAACAGCAGACTGGAATCCCGGGCAGCTGGTCACAGCGGGACTCCCGCTGAAGGGGACGCTGGAAAGTTGGGATGAGGCCAGCCGGGTGGTGAGGACAGTCATTGGGTAAAGCGGGAGAAAATCTCAGCACTTCAGGGACGATGGGTCCTGGCTGGCTTGGAGTATAACT
>PVJO010034522.1:0-10849 GCA_004026905.1 Hystrix cristata | reverse complement strand
TTCCACATCTTTATCCATTCATCAGTTGATAGGCATTTGGGCTGTTATTAAGATTTAGCTATTACGCACTGTGCCACTATAAACATGGGTGTCATATATTGCTGTGGTATGATGCTTTCAATTATTTTGGGGAGCTACCAAGAAGGGGAATAGCTGGGTCAAATGGAACTTCTAGTCCTAGCTTTTTTTTTTTTTTTTTGGTGCTGGGGATCAAACTCAGGGCCTTGTGCTTGCAAGGCCTGCACTCTAACCACTGAGCTAAATAGTTCTAGCTTTTTGAGGACTCTCCACACTGATTTCTACAGTGGTTACACCAGTCTACATTCCCACCAATGGTGGAGAAAGGTTCTTTTTTTCCCCACAGCCCCTCCAGCATTTGTTATTGGCTGTATTGATAATAGCCATTCTTTCTGGAGTGAGATGAAATTTCAGTGTTGCTTTAATTTGCATCTCTCGAATGACCAGTGATGTTGAACTCTTTTTCATATGTATATTTTCCATGTCTACTTCTTCATCTAAAAAGTGTCTATTCATTTCAGCTGCCCATTTTTAGATTGGGTCTTTAAATTTGGGAGGGTTGATTTTTTGAGTTCTTTATGTATTCGAGATATTAGTTCTTTTTTGGAGGAACAGCTACAAAATTTTTTTTCCCACTCTGCAGGTCTCTTCACTCTATTGGTGTTTTCTTTTGCTGTGCAAAAGCTTTTTAATAAGATGAGATCCCAATTGTTGATTCTTTGTGGTATTTCCTGGGCAGTTGGGGTTTTGTTCATAAACTCTGCCTACACCTATGTCTTCAAGAGTTCTGCCTATTCTATCTTCCAGTAGAATTAGTGTTTCTGTTTTAATATTTAGATCTTTGATCCATTTTGATTTTAGTTTGGTGTGTTGTGAAAGATATGAATTTAGTTTTAATCTTTGGCATGTGGAAAGCCAGTTTTTTCTGCACCGGTTTATTAAAGAGGCTATCTTTCTTCCAGTGAGGGTGTTTGGCCCCTTTGTCAAAGAAAAGGTGGCTGAGAGTGTTTGGACTTGTTTCTGCATCTTCTAATCTGTTCCATTGGTCCTGGGGTCTGTTTTTTTGCCCATATCATGCTGTTTTTATCACAGTAGCTTTGCAATATAATTTCAGGTCAGGGATTGTGATGGTCCCTGCTTTGTCTTTGTTGCCCAGAACTGCTTGTGCTATTCTAGGTCTCTCCTGGTTTCAAATGAATTTTAGGATCATTTTCTCTAATTCTGTGAGTTATGTTATTGGTATTTTGATTGGGGTTGCATTGAATCTGTATAAAAATTTTGGGAGTATGGCCATTTTCACTATATTTTTTCTTCCTACCCAAGAACAAGGGTATCTTTCCATTTTCTGATACCCACTTCTATTTCCTGTAATTTTCAATGTATAGATCTTTCATGTCCTTCATTAGATTGATTCCTAGATACTTCATTTTTTTGGATGCTATAGTGAAAGGTGTTGTTTTCCTAATTTCTCTCTCAATGAGTTTGTTATTTGTGCATAAGAATGCTATTGAGGGGCTGGGGATTTAGCTCAGTGGTTAGCATGCTCGTCTTGTGAGCACAAGGCCCCGAGTTTGATCCCGAACATCAAAAAAAAAAAATAATGCTATTGATTTTTGAGTGTTGACTTTGTACTCAGCTATGCTGTTAAGTTTGGTTATTAAATCTAGAAGTCTTCTTATTCCTTTTATTTCTTTTTCTTGTCTATTTGCTCTAGCTAATGTTTCCAGACCTATATTCAATAAAAGTGGTGAGGGTGGACATTGTTGTGTTGTTTCTGCTTTTAGAGTGAAAGCTTTCACTTTTTGTCCATTTCGTATGATGTTGTCTGTAGGTTTGTCACAGATTGTTTTTATTAGATTGAGATAAAGTTTCTACAGAGTTCTTTTTTTAAATCATGAATGGGTATTGAACTTTGTCAAATGCTTTTTCTGCATCTATTGAGATGATCATATGGTTTTTGTCCTTGGGTTTGTTAATATGGAGTATCACACTTATTGATTTGCATATGTTGAACCATCTCTGCATCCCTGGGATGAATTTCATTTGGTCATAGTGTATAATCTTCTTGATGATTCGTTGCATTCTGTTTGCCAGTATCTTATTGAAGATTTTTGCATCTGTCTTCATTAATGAGATTCACTTGTAGTTCTCTTTTTTGGTTGGATCCTTCTCTGGTTTTGGTATCAGGGTAATGGTTGCTTCCAGGAATGAATTTGGAAGTATTGCTTCCCTTTAAATTTCACTGAAGAGTTTGAGGAGTAGCTGCATTAGATCTTCTTTAAATTTCTTGTAGAATTCAGCAGTGAATCTGCCAGAACCTGAGATTTTCTTTGTTGGTATAATTTTAATTTTCTCTTCAGTTTCAGTGGTTAGCATTAGGTTATTTACATTTTTTATATCTTCTTGATCCAGTTTTATTCATATGAATCTAGGAATCTGTCCATTTTTTCTGTGTTTTCTATCTTATTAGAACAAAGTTTCTCAAAGTAGGCATTGATGACCTGGATTTATTCAGAATCCATTGTGATTTCACCCATTTTATTCTTAATTGTATAGATTTGAGTCTTTTCTTTCCTTTTTTTTTTTTTTTTTTTGCTAAAGTTGGCTAAGGGTTTGTCAATTTTATTTAATTTTTCAGGGAACCAACTCTTTGATTCATTGATTCTTAATATTGCTCTCTTAGTCTCAATTGCATTAATTTTGGCTCTGATCATTATAATGTCCTTCTTCTTACAAGCTTTGGGTTTGACTTGCTCTTCTTTTTCTAGAAGATTGAGGTTCATCAGTAGGTTATTTGAGCTCACTTTGTTTTTCTGATGTGGGAGTTCAACACTATAAATTTCCCTCATAGGACTGCTTTCAATGCATCCCATAAGTTTCAGTATGTTTTATTGGCAATTGGGTTCAATTGTAGAAACTATCTATTTTTTCCCTTACTTTCATCTGTGACCCATTGATTGTTCAGGAGGGTGCTATTTAATTTCCATGTGTTTATGAAATGTTTGTGGTTTGTTTTCCCACTTAATATTCCAATTTCTTTGCACTATGGTCTGATAATATGCATGGGATACTTTCAATTCCTTTGCAAGCATGTTCTGTGAGCTGGTGTGTAGTCTATTTTGGAGAAAGACCCATATGCAGCTGAGAAGAATGTTTATTCTGATATTTCAGGGTGGAACACTCTGTATACATCTACTAAGTCCATTTGTTCAAAAGTTTGGTTTAGTTCTGATATTTCCCTCTTTATTTTTTCTAGTTCATCTGTCTATTTGTGACAGTGGGGTACTGAGGTCCCCTGTTACAATTGTATTAGTGCTTTTTTGGTTTTTCATGTCCATTAATATTTGTTGTACATAGTTAGATATTCTCATATTTGGTGCATATGTGTTTACTGTTAGGTTTACGCAGAGCGAGGGAGAAGGGAAAAGGCTGACGACACTCGCCGTGGGAGAAAGCTTTATTAAGGTGTTACAGCTCCTCCCGCGTCACTCGAGTGAGAGTGGCCTTTTATCCCTTAGCCGCCCCCCCTTTCGTGACGTTGGGGTTTGAAAAGTGCGCGTTTAGGATTGGTCCTTTCTACATGGGGTGATTGGGTGGTGGGTAACGCCCCTGGGTAAATTGGCGCCACGGACCTAATTGAGAGCTCTAAGTCGGGGGAAGGGGTCATTGTTTCGGCGGGAGATTGTTTCCCTGGCACAGAGATGGGAGAAGGGGGTTTAACCAGCGATGGCCATTTTGGGCATCTGGCATGGGTCATCCTAACATTTACGATTGTTATCTCTTCCATTGAATGGTTCCCTTTACAGGAATGTAGTGACCTTGTTCATCTCTCTCAATCAGAATTGGGTTGAAATCCACTTTGTCCACAAATAGAATAGCTATCACTGCTTTTTTCCAGTTCCTATCACATGAAGTATTGTTTTCCATCCTTTGACTTTCAGTCTATGAATTTCTTTTTGAATTAAATGTGTTTCTTGATGCAGCACATTGTTGGTTCTTGTTTCTTGATCCATTCTGCCAGTTTGCTTCTTTTGATTGGTGAATTGAGACCATTTACATTGATGGTTATAACTGATATTATTGACTTATCCTGTCATGTTATTTTCCTGTTGTTGGTTCCCTTTTATTCCCTCTTTTTTTTTTTTTTAAACCAAGGTCCTTTATTTTGTTTTATTTTTTTACCAAGAACATGTATTGGTACATTGTATACCTAATGATCACGTTCATCATGGTTATTTTGTACCTGTATGTGGTGTATCTTGGTTATCCTCTCTGCTTAATTACTTGCCTTGCCTGATGGATTCATTCTGTTGTGATTCCTGGAATTGTAGTCATCATTGTCTCTTTCTAGAATGTCCTTCAGAACATTTTGGAGTGCTGGTTTGGTGGTCATGAATTTTTTTCACGTGTTCTTTGTCATGGAAGTATCTTACTTCTCCATCAATTTTGAAAGATAGTTTGGCAGTGTACATCAATCTGGGATGGAGGTTGTTTACTTTTAAGGCTTGAAATATTTCACTCCAAGCTTTCCTTGCCTTAAGGGTTTCTGTGTGGCTGCTCCATCTCCTTTATAGGTGATTTGTTCCTTTTCTCTAACAGCTTTTAAAATTCTGTTCTTGTGTTGCATTTCTAGGATTTTGAATGTTATATGCCTTGGGGTAGATTTTTGTTGATCATGGCTAATTGGAGTCCTATATGCCTCGCTTATCTATACGTCAAATTCTTTTTCCATACTTGGGAAGTTTTCTGCCATTACTTCTGTGAACACATTTTTTATGTCATTTGCACTATCTCCTGCTTTTTCATTGACTTAGATCGATCTAATGTTATTTTTCGTGTCATCTAGCAGCTGTTGGATTGATTTTTTGTGGTCCCTTACCATTTTTAAGAACTCTTTCTTTTCATGTTGGCTAACCACAATCTTGTCTTCTATATCTGATTTTCTGTCCTCACATTGGTTCATTATACTGCCTGTACTTTCAGTAGAATTTTTGATCTCCTGGATATCTGTTTGACTCTGTTTCATGGATTCCATTTCTTTCCTATGTTGGGTGTTCATGGTTTCCCTCATTTTCCTAACCTCCTCTATTTTTCATCTGTATCTGCTGTAGAGTCACTAATTATGGTCACTGTCTTTGTTGTTATGTGAAAAGTTATTTCTGTTTCCATTTTTTTTTAGATCCTCATTCATCTGCTTTGTTACTTCTGCTCTTATCCTTTCCAAGAGCCTGGGTGGGAAGCTTTCAGATTGTTCCACCTTGTGTTCCCTAGGTTTGCCTTTGGTGAGCTAGAAGTCTGAGGTTGCATCTTGCTTATATGTCTTCTCATTTTCTCCTTCCTCTTCTCCTTCTTCTCCTTCTCCCTCTTCCTCCTCCTCCTCCTCTTCCTCTTCCTCCTCTTCCTCTTCTTCTTCTTCTAGTTTAATTCCTGAGTTAATACTTGTGAATTGCTTATGGCAAGCAGCTTTATTACTAGTATCAAGAACCTTTTGGAAATTACCACTTCTTCAGAGATATCTTCCAGGAGTAGCTGGTTTTTGAGTATGTTGCAAGATCCCACCCTTTTAATTTATTGGGGCCGAGAAGTTGCTGTCTATTTGACTAGTCCCTGGTTCTTTGGCCCTGGCCTATAGTGTTGTTTGTGACCCTCAGGCAATCTCAGTCTTTGCATACAGGAAGAACAACTGATTAGAACAATTCTGTCACCTTGGCTAAAGTAGTACAATCAGTAATAACAATAGCATCAAACACAGCCTGGAAAATGACAAACTGTGGTAACAATTAATTTGCCATCTTTGATGATGTTAATTATATTTGTGGTTATATTTAAAATAAACCAGAAATTTGTGTACAGTAAGTATACCCTCAATATGATGATTTTACCCTCAGGGGAGAAAATTCAAAAGAGATTAGGAGGAAAAAAATAGAGAAATAGAAGAAGAGGAAGAGTTAAGAAGCAAGACTGGAGAACAAGGGAAGATTATCCAAACTTTGGGAAACTAGCAAAGAAGACAGGAAGGAAAGAGAGAAGAAAAAAATTAAAACAAGGACAGAACAAAACAATAACAACAAAAACTAGAAACAAATTTCATATTCATACAAAGCAAGAAAAAAAAACAAGAGAAAATGAGAGAAGAGAGAGAAAAATAAGCAACAGGAGGAAAAAAATGTCTCCTTCCAGGCATGTCTCTGCTGTCACTGATAGAGTAGGAAGCCTCAGGTCCGTGTTGATTAATCTTAGCGTTGATTTACAGCAGGATAGTGGGTAATCCCTGCTGGGCTCAATTGGAAGACTTCACCACTAGTTGCACTAAAGTTCAGGTTGGTCTCTGGCTGTGAGGTTGGAACATGATTTGCTCAGCTAGAGATACTGTGTGTCTCCTGCTGGGTTGGTCTCAGCTCCCTACTGGCTTGAACTTGGCTCCTTGACCTCCTGCCATCTTGAACTTGAACTCAGCTCTGCCTTGCCCTGGCAGGGAGAGCCAGTGGCAGCTTCTCTGTGTTCTGAGTTCAATTAGCCCTTCTCCAAGATGGCGACTGGCTAATCGCTCTCTCCCTGGGGACATCTGAACCCAAATAACTCACCAGCCACTACAGTCCACTGTGTCCTCCACTCCATTCCACCTGTTTGTCTTTCCATGGAGGCCTCTGGGGTCTCCAGTAGTCACCATGCATCTGTAGGCTCAAGCTTCCTCTCCCATGCCATAAGCCAAGGCTCTGGGAGAAAGCGCCATCTGCCACCTCCTTCTACTGTGCTGAGGTCTCTCTTTTTGCTCTCCCCATGGCCTTTGATTCTCTCTTCAGATCCTTGCTGGGTCCTGGGAACTCACTTCCCTCCTTCTTCTCTTTCTCACATTGTTATATTCCACCATCTGGACAACAAATCTCGGAGAGGCTGTTTCTTTGCTGTTCACTGCTCCACTATCTTCCCAAAAGTCAGCTAAGTCCTTTTCTGCCTGCAAGATCTGTCCATTTCTGACAGAGAGTTCTACAGTCTCCAGTTCTGACGGTGGATCCATGTATTCCTTCTTGTAGGTGCTTCAGTTTTACCTTATTTATTTTGATGCTCTGTCATTAGGCACATACACATTAAGGATTGCTATATCTTTTTGAGTAATTGATCCTTTTATTATTGTGTGATGTTCCTCTTTTTCTTTGACATGTTTCTTTGCTCTGAAGTTAACATACTTATTTTCATTTTCTTTTTATGAGTGTTAGAATAGTATATCTTTCTCCCTTATTTCTTTTGTCCTTTTTCTTAGTTTCTTTTTTATTAGTATATGTTTGTGTTACATAATAATTACATTTATCTTGGGGAATTGGTGCATACACATATAGCATCTGAATCATTTTTACTTCCTTTTCCCCTCTGTGCCCTCCTCTTTGCCCCCCACACTCAGAACCATTCCCTCTCCACAAAGTCCACTCCTCTGTTTCCTATCATCTATCTTCACCAATTTACATTTAACCTATATTTGTCTTTATAGTTATAGTGAGTTTCTTATAGCTAATATACAGTTGAGTCTTGTTTTATTTTCCTAACAATTTCAGCCTTTCAATTGGTGCATTTAGATAATTGACATTCAAAGTAATTATTGATATAGTTGAATTAACATTTACCATATTTGTTACTGCTTTTTATTTGTTGCCTTTTATCTTTTTTTCTATTTCTGCCTTGCACTCTTTCTTCCTCCTGCAGTTTTAATTGAACATTTTGTATACCTTCCTTCTCTTTCCTTCCTTAGCATACCACTTATACTTTTTAAAAAACATTTTAGTAGCTGCACTAGAGTTTGCAGCATAGGTTTGTAACTACTCTTAGCCTGCTTGCAAATACTATATCACTTAATGTGTGGTATAAGTACCTTATAATAAAAAAAAAGTCCCAATTTTCCCTTTTGTTCCTTGTATAACTGCTGTTATTCATTTCACTTATACATAGATGCTCCTTGATTCATGACTGGATTATATTATGTCCTCATAAACCTATAATACTTTCAAAATAACCTAAGTCAAAGATGCTTTTGCTCCATCTATTCTACTGAGCTCTGTAGAGTACTGTTTCTCCTTGTGTTCACATGGCTCACAGATAGCTGTGAGTTGCTACCACAGCCCAGCATCGGGAGAGAGCATCACACCAGGAAAAGATCAAAGTAAAAATTTCCAGTATGATTTATACTGAATGCATATCACTTTCATATCATCATAAAAGTCGAACCATTGTAAGTTAGGGACCATCTGTGGAAGGTGGAGAGACCTATATTTGCAAATAGGTCTCTCATATATATGATATGTACATAAGCACCTATAATCAAATACATTACTAATACTGTTATTTCTAACAAACCATTATCTATTAGATCAATTAAGCATGAGAAAAGAAATGTTTTGATTGTGCTTCAGTTATTTCTTCTTTGATGCTCATCCTTTGTTTTATGTAGATCTGAGTTTCTGGCCCATATTATTTTTCTTTTCTTTTAACATTTCTTGCAAGGCAGGTATCTTAGTTACTTTTCTCATTGCTGAGATAAACTATCTGAGACCCAAATTTAAAGGAAGACAGGTTTATTTTAGATTACAGTTTGTAGAAGTTTCAGTGCATAGGCAGCTGGCTCAGAAACAGATCATGGTGCAACAGGCAGAAGGCACAAAGCAGAAGCAGCAGCAGCAGGCCTGCCTTCTTTCTCTCCCTCTATATTCCATCCAGGCTATAAGCCTATTGATTGGTGCCACCCCCACCTAGGGTGGGGCTTCCATTATCCACACCCAGAACTACGCTAATTCTAATCAGTGGAATAATTTAGTACCATACACCTTTAATCCCAGTATCATATGCCCTGTATCCAGCTCCAAAAAGCCCACCAAGGAATGCATGAGGCTTTGAAGGGACACCTAGATACAAGCCATAACAGCAGGTCTTCATAATCTAATTTCCTCAAATTTTGTTTTCTGAGGAAGCCTTCATTTCTCCTCTAATTTGAAGGATAATTTCACAGGGTGCAGAATTCTGGGTTGGTTATTTTCTTTCTTTCTTTCTTTTTTTTTTCTCTCAACATTTTAAATATCTAGTTATTCTCTCTTCTTGCTTGTATGGTTTTTGTAGAGAGGTCAAATACAATTCATTTTTAAAAATTTTTTACCAAGAACATGTATTGGTACATTGTATACATAATGATCATATTCAACTCGGATATTTTGTACCTGTACATGATGTATCTTGGTACAATTCATATTTTTGTTCCTCTATAGGCAAAGTGTTTTTTCCTCTGGCTTCTTTCATTATTTTTTCTTTACCTTTTATTTTCTGTAGATTAAAAATGATCCTCTAAATACAGTGTTTCTGTTTTGTTTGTTTTGCATTTATCTTGTTTGGTCAGATTTTCTGAAGTTCTTACATTTGTGGTTCGATGTCTGACATTATTTTGAGGAAAGCTCAGTCGTTACTGGTCCAAATATTTCTCCTGTTCATTTCTCTTTCTTCTTCTGGAATTCCCATTATGCATTTCTTACATATTTCGTGCATAGTTATTGAATATTCTATTCTGTTTATTTCAGTTCTTGCGCTCCTTGCTTTTCAGTTTGGAGATTTCTATTGCTATATCTTCAAATTTAAAGACCCCACACCTCATTCACTAAAATTCTTTGAGGAATTCTTCATTTCTGTTACCGTATTCTTGATCTCTAACATTTCTTTTTGATTCTTTCTAGAATTTTTATATATCTGCTTCCATTGCTCACCTGTTTGGCATGCTGTCTACTTTATCCATTAGATCCTTTAGCATGTTAGTCACACCTGTTTACATTCTTTGGTAACTGCAGAATCCATGCCATAATGGAGTCTGGTGTTCATATTGCTCTGTTTATTCCAACTGGTTTTTCCTGTAACATGCCTTCTAATTTTCTTGATGGAATGATGCTATGTGCTGGCTTAGAGAATCACCTAACCTGGCCATTAGTGATGGTAGGGAGGTGTTCTATAGCGCTATGACCAGGTCTCAGTCTTCAATGAGCCTGTGCCCTTTGTCTTCAAACTTCACAAATGCTTCTGAGTTTTTCTGTCCCCTTAGGTGGGACAGCATGACCAGAGGTTGCTGGAGTTGTGTGTTTTCCTTTTTTCAGGTAGGTTGGGCTGTGGTTAGTTTCTTCCAAGCTCAGGCCTTGTTAGGAACAGAGTGTGTGGCACATTTCGACATGGCTCCTTTTTTCCTCTTACATCTGGAGCATAAGAGGATTTTTCTCAGATGTTCACTGTGAGGACCAGGTAGAGTACCTGAGGTGCAACTCACAAAAGCATAAAGCCCTGAGATTGGGTCCCCTGGAGGTTTTATCTCCTGGGCTGAGCCTCCATCAGCTTACCAATCAAGGTCAAGTTCCTAAGTGGCCTTTGGTTCCTGCAGTGGTTTCTGCTCAGGTGACCTGCCTGTCTTCCTTACTAAAGGAGTAGCTTTCCTGTGACCTTGTCTCTTCTATGGATTGAAGAACAGTTGTTAACTTTTCAGTTTGTTCAGCTTTTGACTTGTTGTTCGATGGAGTGGCAACTTCCTAGTATGTGATGTGCAGAACCAGAAACCAGAGGTCACAACCAGCTTGTACTTATTTATTTATTTTTAACCTAAAGATAGCTGGAGGTGTTTGCATGTCAGAAGCATCTGTTCTCACTAACAGGGATTGCAAACTCCAACCTGAACAGGCCAAGCTGTCCAGTGAGGGTAGGCTGTCCTTGGCTGGAGTGTACGTGCCGTCTTTCATCTCTGAGAACTTGACTTACCAGATGGGTCCTATGAAGACTTGTTCGGGCTTAATATTGATGTACTTCTACATTCACTTACTTT
>PVJO010034521.1:0-10850 GCA_004026905.1 Hystrix cristata | reverse complement strand
AAAATTCTGGCCAACAGAATACAACGAATTATCAAGAAGATTATACACCATGACCAAGTAGGATTCATCCCAGGGATGCAGGGATGGTTCAACATACGCAAATCAATATATGTAACACACCACATCAACAAAGTCAAAGACAAAAATCACATGATCATCTCAATAGATGCAGAAAAAGCATTTGACAAAATCCAACATCTGTTCATGATAAAAACACTGCAGAAATTAGGAATAGATGGTGTATATCTCAATCTGATAAAAGCCATATATGACAAACCAATGGTCAACATCACACTAAAATTCTTGATGGATTGAAGAGTTAAATTTGAAAGTACATAACTATAAAACTTTTAAAAGGAGCAGAATGTATTTAAGGTATTAGAAAGGATTTTTTAAAACAAAAAACAGGTAATGTCAAGAACTTGTGAAAAATAAATAAATTTGTTTGAATGTGGAAATTGTCTTTATTTTTATAATTAAAAGCACAAAAAGAAAAGAGCAATGCCTAGAATTATGTGAAAATTCACAGCATAGATTTGGAGGTAATATATGAAATATACATAAATGCAAAAGAATTAAATCCTGAATCTACAGTTTTACCACAAATCAGTAAGAGAATGATAAAGTCAGTAATTCATAGATGGTAACATGAATGGGCCAGAAGATAAAGAGGACATACACAACCTGTCTACTCTGTAACAAAATATAAATTAAAATCACAGCATAGATATATACCATGAATATGGTATCCAGGCTACTCTGATAGAGAAAAGTGAAAAAATCTGACAAAATATTGGCAGTATGAAGAGTGGTAGAAATTTTTAACTTACTGATGTTACCTGATGAAAGCAATTTGACAATATGTAGCTAAAATGAAGGTGCTTACATTATGACCATTATTTCAATCCTAAGTAATGTGCAGATAAATACAGGAGACTTTATGCATATATAACATTGAAATAGGTTTTCCTTAAAAATATCAGCAAACCCAAACAATAAAAGGAAACTTCTATGGATTTGCTAAAGGAAAAATCAGAACTCTTGGTACTGAAATGGACACTAAGAATATATTCAAAGAAAACTGACTGATTTGAAAATATCTGAATGTGTTTAAAAACAAAAACTTAATTTAAACTAAAAAGAAAATAATCAAGAGAGTGAATAGACAATGTAGTGAATAAGAAAATATATTTGCAATAGTCCCAGTAGTGATCTGTGAATGTCTGTTAGTCAGC
The DNA here is from genome assembly GCA_004026905.1 of Hystrix cristata. Taxonomy (NCBI): domain Eukaryota; kingdom Metazoa; phylum Chordata; class Mammalia; order Rodentia; family Hystricidae; genus Hystrix; species Hystrix cristata. The sequence continues at coordinate 9,615 of PVJO010034521.1, read as the reverse complement.
TTTGTGCTACTGCAACAAACATATGAGATAATCAACATATAAAGTGGACTGTTTTATTTGGTTCACAGTTTTGGAGGTTTAATTCATGACTGATTCACCCTGCTGCTTGGGACCAGCAGGCGGCATAGTATGTAACAGCAGGTGAGGACTGGATGGTGTCCATTCCCTTCATGGCACTCAGGAACAAAGAGAAGGAAGAGATGAAGACCCCTAAACACCATCATTCTCTTAGTGACCTAACACTTTTCCACTAGACTGCACCATGTTAAGTTCTACCACCTACCAATATGGCTCTAGGTTGGCGTGATGGTTAAGTTCCAGTGGCAAACGGATTGCCTGAACGTGAGAGATCTCTAGGAAATTAGTAAAGGATACTTTGCATTTGTCTGGATGGGTCAGGGAAGCATGATCCATGGGTACTCTACCTCATCCCTGTCCCCTTCTTCTCTGGTGCTTTTCTCATGATCTGGTTCCCAGCTGGTATGAACTGAGCAGCTGTGTTCTACCGTGCCCTCCTACCACGATGTTCCTGCCATGCAGCCAGCAGTCCCTGCACGGAAACCTCTGAAAGAACGAGTCGAATTAAACTCTCCGCTTCCGCTTTTAAACTAAACTCTCCGCTTCCGCTTTTAAACTGTCGGTCTCTGGTACTTATACCAGTAATGGGGATGCTGAGTGAAGCAGTTAGGGAGCAAGCCTTTAACACTTGGGCCTCTGGGGGATATTTAAGTTCCAACTATTTCATTCTGCATTTACATATATCCATCATTTCTGTTTTTGACTCAAAACGTAACCATTGTCCAGACTAACTGCTAGTAACAACTCTAAAATTTAATTGATATTAGGCAAATAAAAGCTTTATTAGTATTTGGAAAAACTCATATTGCATTCAAATTAGTTAATTGTGTTGTAAGAAATTTCATTATAACACTTGTCATTTGAAAAGCAAATAATGTTAAAATACTTTCAGAGTCAAATCAGCTATACATTTTTCATAATATGTAAGAGTGAGCAAAGTGTCTCATTGAGCCATACCATCTTTCAAGAAATCCTCATTAGAAATTGTAATGAAATAGTATAGAAGTTTCAAGCATAAAATTTATATGACTGTTCTATCTAGGGGAGCAATTTTGTTTTTCAGTACAAGTTTTCTAAAATATTGTTTGATAATCCATTATTTAATGTCTTCACTAATATATTATTATAGTTTATATGAATGGAATAAAGCAAATTGTTTTCTACTCTTATCTTTTATATATTGCAGAACACTGTTCAACTGTCATCAAATTATCAAATTCTGATGATATGGTTGGAACCATCTTATCAGCAGGTGACATGCTGGGGCAGAGAAAAAACAGTCTATGCACACAGGATCACGTTCATTGTACCATCTCTGTGATTGGGAAAAACTCAGAATTGTGAAATGCAGCAGGTAAGAGTGTGCTAGACAAGTACATACTGATATAGGAAGTCCTCTCAAGACATATTATGAAGTCAAAATTAGTAGGTGGCATTTACTACTGCTGGATATTTCATATATATATAGATATTTCATATATATAGAGAGAGTACTATGTCAAAGTAAATGTATAAATAATGAAGAGGACTCATATCAAACTGTTGACTGTGGTTAGTTCTGGGTGTGAGACTAGATTTTGTGATAATTGTATGATGATGCAAAAGTCTTCAGTCTGTTTCAATTTTACTTAAAATGATTATACAGATGTATTTCTTGGGTAATACTTAGCTCAAAGTGCCTCAAGCTCGAATCAAGTGTAATAACATTAGCAGGCCAAACAATCCTTATTGTGTCCTTTAAAAACTTTTTTAATTTCTCAAGGTTATATAGGGGTATAACTTGAACACTGAATTCTACATAGTCTATATGAATGATTATATACGGAGACCATGTAGTTAATGAAGACCATGTAGTTAAAGCATACATTTCACTCTAAAAAGCAAGAAAACCAGGTTTAACCAGCCCCATCTATTCTGGATAAAGCTTTATGCATGCTACATAATGTTTTTGAAAAGGGTTTACCTGCTATGTTGATCAGGAGTGCAGAGCCGAGATATGCATACAATCCTTGGAGAATGGCTTCGGCAATTTGTGAGGCATTAGGGAGTTCAGCATCCAAAGCATTCTCAAACCTGGACACAGTCTCCTTTTTCCCGATCACTAGCAGCACAATGCCAGTCAGGGAAATGAAACAGAGAATAGCCATCTTCATCAAAGAACGGATAGTTTGGAACCAGGACACTGTTTTCAACCCTCTAATGTTCAGAAGTCCCAATGACCATAAAATGGCCACAGCTAGGCATTTCTTTGGTGTCTCTGGAAGTGGGCACCCAGCATAGAAAGGTTGAATTATATAACTAGCTACCAGCAAGCTTTGAGTGGCCAGTCCTATGAAATGAGCAAAAAATTTGATCCAAACATGAAGGAAAGCAACAGAGGGTCCAAGGGATCTTTTGAGAAAATAATAAGATACTGCACTTCTAGGAAAGGTGGTCCCCACCTCTGCAACACAGAGACCATTGATCATATTCACTATGGCACAAACTACTCATATACTCAGGGAGACAGGAATGTTCAGGGCGGAGTATTTCAGTACCCCCTTAGGAGATACAAATATTCCTGCCCCTATTGTGGCACTAAATAAGAAGATGTTTCCACGGAAGAATCCTATTGTCCTTGAGACTTGCATGCTTTTGCCTTTTTCTGTTTTTCAAATTCTGAAAAGGAAATTTGAAACTTCACAAAATGTCTTTTATAGTTTCCTCTTGATTTAAGTAAGCATCCCCAAGAAGGGATATTCTATTAATACTAACCCATCTCATCCTTACACCAGTTTTTTAAAAATTATTGTTTAACTTAATTCAAAAATGACTGATGTACTTTTTTTTCTATACTTTTGTGTGATCTTCCTAAAACCAGAGTTAAAATGTTTTACCTATAACTTATTGTTGTTTTAAAATTACATACTCCACTAAACAAGTTAGTCACTGCTAATTAGAGAGGTAAGATTACAAAAGTTTCCAGAGAGCGAAGTCTGCTTTGGAGTTTTAACCCTGTGCACCCAAGTCCATCTGCTTCATTCTCCAGAGTCAATATTCAGAAGAACAGATTTGTAGAAAGCACATCAAGTTTATAGAAGGACTGGATCTTTGAGAACATGGGGGAGCTATTGTATCTGTGAGAAAAGGCCTTCTTAGGGAACACAGGTATGTGCTAGGACTTGTATAGGGAAGGAAAAGATGTCCATGGGGCATTGACCAAAAGACTACTTTCTGGGCAGGGTCTCTTTATCCCAGGAGGTCCCCTCTCCTTTTTCCTGGCACCCCTCTGATGGGAACATGGTATCCTACCTTGACTTCTTGGGACTTGTTCAGGTCCTGATCAGATAAACATTACTTTTCTGCAGGTTAAATAGCACAGGAATTTATATTCTTTGGTTTAGTCATCACATAGGTCTAAAGAATAGGCAGGGGTATTAGAAATTCTGAGGTTAACTGAGGGTTACTAGGTGTTCTCATTAAGATTGAGCATTTTAATCATTTACATGCAGTTTTTCTTAGAATTCAGGATATTGGGAAAAGTGTAGGGACATTTTCTGCCAGGGACAATTCCTAAAGGAGTGACCATTATTACAACATTGTCATTATTTCCTTGTGAAATATTACTCTATAGCTTTGTACCAAAAGACCTAATTGTAGCTTATTGGGCAAAATGTGTACTTCAGATTAGGGTGGACAAAGATTTTAATTTCAAATCACCACTTGGTAGATAGGATTTTTAGGACACAGTATTTTTTTTTTTAAATTTACCAAGAACATGTATTGGTACATTGTATACATAGTGATCACATTCATCGTAGTTAATTTGTACCTGTACATGACACATCTTGCTTCCCCCCCTTCTTCCCCACTCCTCCTTTCCACTCCCCCTCCTGTCCACTTCCCCTCCCTTCCCTGTTTACAGTAGCTTTATTCACATTTTTCCCCTTTTTCCCTTTCTTTCCTTTTTCCTTTCCTTCTTTTCCCGCTCCTGCTTTTCTAATTCTCCTCCCTATTGAATATTATCTTTCTTTTACTTAGTGTCTATTATACATTTTAGGACACAGTATTTTTTAAAATCCACATTTCCTCATATTTCAAAGCATGATAATAATTTCATACTACAGAACCAGCTTCATGGTAATGAAAGAGATATTACTTCATATATTAGAATTAAATAAGTGGCTTTCTTTGTTGTGTCATTTTAACTGGTATATATGTTGAACCTAAGACTGTATGCAACCAGTGTAGTGGTAAATATATGTAGGCCAATATTTTCTCCCAATTTTTCTTAATCATAGATATTAATCCATCCAATGTGTGAAGATTCATTAACTCATCAATTTATTCATCAAGTAATTTTGCAAGAAATAAGCTGTAGAGAAATTAACTTGTTTTGTTTAGTTATTTTTGTGGTGTGTCTATTACAGAATGTTCCATAAGTGAGCCAAGATATTTCTGTTCCTTTCCCCCTTTGATAGTTACTGTGGAGTCAAACTGAATAAGAAATGCCTAGCTGATTTGTTTAGCGTAGTTCTGGGTGTGTCTGGATGATGGACCTACTGAAGAGGGAAGACCTAACTTGGGTGTGGGTGGCACCAACCTAAAGCCTTGTTGCCTGGACAGAATAAAAAATGAAAAGAAGCAGGAAGTCTCATTTCTGTTTCTTCCCTGAAGCATCTGTCTTTGCCGTCACCTTTGAATGTTCATCTCCAGGCTTCCAATGCAGACTTTTCAACCTTCTAGTACACTCTTCAGCCTTCTCGCTCAGACTCCTGCCTTCCAATGCAGATGCTTCGTCTTCCTGATAGGGACTCACAGGGACTTTGCAATGAAGTCCAGGTCTTCTGCCTTTGACTGGACTGTCTGGCTCTCTAGAGTGCAGATGGCCCTGTTGCCTTCTTCCACACCTGGCACTGCAGGTGGGCATTGTAAGCCTTGTATTTTATGTTTCTCTAACTGATACACACCCTATATTGTCTACTTCATAGTAGGCTGAGACTCATTAGCTCAAAAGTAAACTAGGACCTAACTCAAGGCTTAATATATCACTTGCTTTAAACATGGCCTAAGTAAGCAGATTTTTAACTATTTAGACAGAGCTTACTTGTTTTACGTAACTTACAAAACTGCCCTCAACATTTACTTGATATAGAGAAGGCTGCAAATTACTCCTACATTGGCGAGCTGTGTGACTCAGAGACTCCCCACAGTGCCACTGTGTGACATCACCCAGACACAGAACCCTCTCTGGCCACTATCCTTGGAGTTCCATACACCTTTCTGCTCTCAGGATGGTGGCCCTGCTATTGCCTTTACACAGTCTCATAGTGTGAGGAGTTCTGCAGGCAAATCAGTAGAAGTACAGTCTCAATAAAGCTCCTCTGTGCTGCTCTTATTTTGTGCTCATATATTTTTCTCTTGATCAGCCCCCCAAATCCCTCCAACCACATAGAATACAGCAAGTATTTTTTATCTTCTACTATGTGAAGGACCAACATAAAGACTTTTTATTGTAGTCAGGAAAGGCAAACTACTTTTCTATCTTAATCAAGGGAGAGATAAGTAATCACGTAAACACCCAGGTAGGTATACATATTGTTGCAATTGGTGATGGATGGTGAGTTTGGTAGATTTAGTCAGGGAGATTGTAATATTATCATACCCAAATAAGTATGTCTCCCAATCATGGGGACAGTTGAGAAAGGTTTAATCTTAATATCAGTTGATGGATGTCCACTCATAAGTTTCCTATTGGTGGTTTTATTTATTGATTCCTTATCAAAGAATGTTCCTATATAATTTTCCTGGTATTTGCTGGATTTCTTCAATTAATTTGTAATTTGTGGACTGGTGCTACACAGAAGGATGAGCATTAGATATCCATCTCTGCAAATGCCAGGGGTTTGGCCTATCTTAATTGCATACATTGGAGATTTGAAGCAATATGTTCTTAATATATTTTGAAAATAGAGACTACTGAATTTTCTGATGGATTTCATGTGGGGCTGTGAGAGGAAAACAGGAATTAAGGTTGAACAATGTATGACATCCATCGAACTCAAAGTAATGGTGATACCTTCACTATTTCTGTTGTTTTAACATAACAGTAATTGTCCTTTGAATTACTGATGGACTTTCTGGTAATCTCAATGTTTTGCCATTAAATTTAAAGTTGAATGAAATATTCACTAAAATTTTCAAATTACTGTTTCTGTCGGGGAATTTCAAATGGTACATCATTGTCAACAATTCGTATTGTCAAATTTGAAGTTTTGCTTGTCTAATAGTGTGAAATTATACCTCATCATTATTTTATTTTGCATCTCACTTGTTACCAGTGATAGAAAATATATTAGAGACCACTAGAGGATGAGTGAGAGGGGAAATGGGATCTTTTTTAGCAGCTACAGGATTTGGGGAATGAAAACATTTTGAAGTAGACAGTATTAATGGAGTAAACTGTGAAAAATAATGTTGTAGAATTGTATACAGAAAAATATACAGATATATAATATGAAGCTTATGTTATATATTTACAAATTTCATGTTTACCACCATTTAAAAAATTAACAATACAATACACCAAAGCCATTCAATGCTTTAAATGACTAAGTTATATGATATATGACTTACATGTCTTAAAAATAGTTAAGATCTTCACTTTTTTAAAATCAAATTTGAAGAAGCTGGTATATTATTGTTAACTATTGTCACCAGCCTGTACATTAGGTCTCAAAACATATTCATCTTATAATTGCAGGATTATACTCTTCAATCAGTCTGGTTTCCAAGACTGCAGATCTTGGAATGAAACTACTCATTCAAAGAGAAAGGAATTGTTTTTTGGACTAAATTTTGTTGTTGTTCTTTTTCCTTCTTTGGTTTTTTAGAGTTTGGATTTTTCTCCTTTTATGTTTTCTCCTTCTTATTTTTTGTTTGTTTTGCTGTTTTTAAAATTTTTCTTCTTTTTCCTATTTTCTCTGTTACTTTCATGTAATACAATTTCCTTTTATGCCTTGATAGAATACTTTATCTCATTTTTTTTGTCTTTCTCATCTTTCATTGATTACTATTTCAAATTCTACTTTGTTCATTCTCTGCTTCCTCACCCCTTTATTCTTGCTAGTGTGACCAGTAAGCTTTATAAAACTTCAGATGGTTAACTGTATTGTATTACTGTTGCATACTTTTCTATTGTTAGTGGGGGTGTAGTTGTTGCCTTTAGTAGATATTTACTTTTTGTCAGTATTTGGTTTGTCTTAGTGTTCATACTATAATTACAGATCTATTTCTACAGTTAATGGTGGTACATTACTGATTCTTAGGGTATATGAGTATCAAGTTTTTCTTTGACATTATTACTATCACTGATTTTATTGCTACTGCCAGTATGGCATAGTTGAATTACTAAATGGTTTTCTCTGTATGCCACATCTGAATCACATTTGTGTCATTAGCAATACTGTGGCAAAGGGGTAAAAAACACACTGGAAGAATGATAATCTCTTTATTTTTTTTTATTTTAAACCAAGAACATGTATTGGTACATTCTACATACAATGGTCACATTCATTACATTTATTCTGTACCTATACATGATGCATCTTGGTTCTCCCCCCTCTCCCCCACCCCTTCCCTCTGCTCCCTCCCTTCCTATTTACAGCAGGTTCATTCATCCTTTTCCAAATTTTCCCTTTCCCCTCTCTTTCCCCTGTTGCCTTTCTGCTTTTCCCCTTCTTTCTTTCTAGTACTCCTCTCCTCTGCACACCATCCTCCTTTTATATAATATCTATTACACCTCTTTGTCTTTATTTACAGTTATGGTTTCTCATATCAGAGAAACAATTCGATGTGTGCTCATGAGTGTCTGATTTATTTCACTTAAGAGTATGTTCTCAAGGAACATCCATTTATATATGAATGACTCTAGTTTATCCTTTTTTATGGCAGTGTAGTAGTCCACTGTGTAGAAAAACCACATTTTCTTTAGCCATTCGTTGGTTGTTGGGCATTTAGGTTGTTTCCAAGACTTAGCTATTACAAATTGTGTTGCTATGAACATGGTGGTGCGTATGTCCTTGTGGTATGACGATTTTAATTCTTCTGGGAAGATCCCCAGTAGGGGAATAGCTGGGTCAAATGGAACCTCCAGTTGTAGTTTTTTGAGGAATCTCCATATTGATTTCCACAGTGGCTGGACCAGTCTACATTCCCACCAACAGTGGAGGAGTGTTGCTTTTTCCCCACAGCCCCGCCAGCATTTGTTTTTGGTTGATTTTTCCATAAACGCAGTTCTTTCTGGAGTGAGGTGGAATCTTAACGTTGTTTTGATTTGCGTCTCTTGAATGACTAGTGATGTTGAACATTTCTTCATATATTTATTTGCCATTTTTATTTCTTCATCTGAGAAATGTTTATTCACTTCAGTTGCCCATTTTTGGATTGGGTCTTTAAATTTGGGAGGTTTAATTTTTTTGAGTTCTTTATATATTCTAGATGTTAGACCTTTGTCTGATGGATAGCTAGCAAAAATTTTTTCCCAGTCTGTGGGTTTTTGTCCTACTCTATTGGTGATTTCTTTTGCTGTGCAAAAGCTTTTTAATAGCATGTGGTCCCAAGCACCGATTCTTTGTATTGTTTCCCGTGCAGTCTGGGTTCTGTTCATAAATTTTTTTTCCTACCTCTATGTCTTTGAGGGTTCTTCCTATTCTATTCTCCAGTAAATTTAATGTTTCTGTTTTAATGTTTAGATCTTTGATCCACTCTAATTTGAGTTTAGTACATGATGAGAGACATATATCTAATTTTAATTTTCAACATGTGGTAAGCCAATTTTTCCAGCACCATTTGTTAAATAGGCTATCTTTCTTCCAGTGAGGGTGTTTGGCTTCTTTGTCAAAGATGAGGTATTTGAGTGTGTTTGGGGTTGTTTCTGTATCCTCCTATCTATTCCATTGATCCTCAGGTCTGTCTTTTTGCCAGTACCATGCTGTTTTTAATACTGTAGCTCTATAGTACAGTTTTATGTCTGGGACTGTGATGCCCCCTGCTTTTCCCCTGTTGCTTAGGATCGTTTTTGCTATTCCTGGTCTCTTCTGGTTCCAGATGAAATTCATGATTGTCCTTTCTAATTCTTTGAAGTATGTTAGTGGTATCTTGATTGGAATTGCATTAAATCTGTATAGTAGTTTAGGAAGTATAGCCATTTTCACGATGTTGGTTCTTCCTACCCAGGAACATGGGATGTCCTTCCATTTTTTTTTTTTTTTTTTTTTTTTGGTGGTGCCGGGGATCGAACTCAGGCCCTTGTGCTTACAAGGCAAGCACTCTAATCACTGAGCTAAATCCCCAGCCCCTGTCCTTCCATTTTTTGATATCCTTTTCAATTTCTTTTTTTAGGGTGCTGTAGTTTTCGATGTAAAGGTCTTTTACTTCATTTGTTAGATAGATTCCTAAGTATTTTATTTTTTTGGATAATCTCTTTAATAAGTGGTTCTGGGAAACCTGGATATCCACATGCAGGACATCAAATCTAGATCCATATCTCACCATGTA
>PVJO010034520.1:0-10832 GCA_004026905.1 Hystrix cristata | reverse complement strand
TCATAGCTCTACTTGTTCCTCCGTACAAGAGGACATCCACAGGACTAAGAAGGACGTGAGGCCAAATTTTTGTCTTGTCAGACTTTGTCTTGACTTTATGCAAATTATGAACAGGAGAAAATGTTTTAAGACGTATTTCTATATAATACAAAGTCTCTAGCCCTGTGAAAGAATTAAACCAGCTTCTCAAATAACAGCATAGCTCAGGTTAGTGTGCATGTAGGGAACTTTAAATTAACATATGTAATAGTGTGCATCATTCACAGTACCTAGGGGTGAAATATGTTATCCAGAGGCACAGGGCCAATGGTCAACAAAAAAAGACCAGGGCCACCAAATTTGTTCTGTTATTAGTCTCGCAAGCTAATGTGTTCACCTATGAGAGAATAACATGACAAAATAAATTTAATCTCATACTTACAAAGGACAGCCAGTATATCAAAAAAACACTGAAGTCGTAAGGAAAAACTGTCCATTACTCCAAAAACCACAGAAAAATCTAAAAATCAGTATTTTATAATCAAAATCCTAACTGGTGGAGGTCTTCAAGGACTTTTTGTAAAATGTCACATTTATTTTAGCACATTTGTATTTGGCTGTCTTATGAAGAGTTGGTCTGTTTACCAAGTAACTATCACGTACATTTATATTGTGATTGTATGTTGCTCCAAGTTTGAACCCGCACCAGTCTGTAGCATAAGTAACCTATTGTTGATGGCTGCTACCTTTTAAATGGTAGAAATGCACAAAAGAAATTAAAATTCAGAAAGTGCATTGCAACCATTTCCAACCAAGAACACTTCCACACTTTTCACCAGACTTCTGAGCTCTTTCTAATAGACATGTGCCAACATCTCTTCCCAACAATTTCACCTTCAACACTGCTGCGAATCTGCCCACTAATGACCATAATGAAACATGCTTTGTGTGAGAGCCTGTTCATTTATTTTCATTCCCGTGAGTGCCTTCAGAGACCAGAGTTGCAATCACGGCTACTTACTATTTAATTCCCAGCCAAATTTATGGTCAAATTGAAAAATGGAGGCAGGCAGCCTGATGCAGGATGCTTTTGTCTGAAGTGTCCTCGTGGAATCATTATACTTGCATTAATCTTTAATCTGCAATTAAACAATCAGTTCCATGTAAAAGATAGCGGCAAACAGATCTCCTGCATGTGTCCTGCACAATATATCTTAATGGGAGGCTGGGGGAAGGGTGAGAATAAGGTGTAATTAGGACTAAATTCGTCATGGATCCTGGTTCGGTAGGATATTATTTATGGAGCTAAAAGTTCCTCATGCAAAACGACCTTTGTACATTCAGATGTTCGCCAAATAGCCTCCTTGTCTTACACTGTGGGGGACTGCAGAATCACAAAACACAAATGCAAGGATGGGAAAGAGGGAAGGAAGCTTGGCCTGACTGATAAATGTCTTGGCAGAAACTGCAACCTGCCTTGCATCTGCAGCTCCCCAATTAGGAGGCCTGTTTTCTGGCTTCCACAGTTGCTTAATTGGGGGCGGAGGCTGCCAGGCAGGCCTGGCACCACAATCATTAACAGGTAGTTTGAGGACATCAGGTGCTCAGGCTTGTTCGATATCCTTCCGCTATCAGAACTGTCAACAAGGTGGCACCTTCCCGAGATAGAGAAACACCTGGAGAAGAGGAGCTTTTAATAACTAAAACAAACAAAGCTCTTAAGAGTGGACCAAAGGTCCCGGCGTGCTTTTGGGAGTAAGGCAGTGAGAAACAGAAACATTCTAGAACTTTCCGCTGGTGAAAAGCAACATTAGAAGGGGAACAAATGAATGAAACAACAGTTAAAGAAAAAGTCATTGGTTTCTTGTGTGGCTGGTCACCTAATTCAGTTTTCTAACAACGAAGGACAAAAAAGAAACAGGGGCCTCCTAACTGTAGCTTGTCACTGTGATTCTGGTTGGCCTGTTGGTTCTTTAGCAATGTCTGTATAGTATGCAAATGAGTAGATTCAGTCAATTTTTCAACAGCAACTATTACAATAAGGTTAGTCTAGTACAGAGAAACGAATGAGGCACAGAAACTGTGTTGGGACAACCCCTAAAAGGGGTGACTTTGTTTTTCAATGTGTATTTATAGGTTATTTTATTTCAATATCTTATTTTTTTCTCCATACACCAAGTTTTCATAGTCACAGTAGGGAATACTACAAGTCTAGCTTCAAGGCACTTTGGGAGTCTCAAAGTTTGTCAATCAACAAATGGCATTTGGCTGTGCTTGGTGGGTAAGAATGTGTGGTAGATGTGGGGGTTTTGGGGTGCTGAGGAGGAACTTTAGAAGTTTGGGACACAACATATTCCAGGAGCTGGGATGCCCTGAGCATGAAACTACAGCTTGAAATACCAAGCAGTGAGTGCCAAGAAACTGGTATGAAGAACACTTACTCCTGGAGGCCAGAAGAAGAAAGCAGGAGAAGTAGCAGAGAAAGTAAGCAGAAAAGGGTCTGTTGGTGGCATGTTCAAGATACACCCCACAATTTCGTATTTCTGATCTCCAGCAACATAACACAGACAAGGGATCACACTTTTCTTGGCATTAGGTATGACTCAAATCAGTAAAATGTTAACTGCAAGTAAGTCATCAGTTTGCTGGTTTTTTTTTTTTTTTTTTTGGTGCTGGGGATCGAACTCAGAGCCTTGTGCTTGCAAGGCGAGCACTCTAACCACTGAGCTAAATCCTCAGCTAGTTTGCTGTTTTTAAGGCGACTTGGATTCAAAAGAAGACAAGGTCAAACCCATTGCCATTAGTAATCTAGAAATAAAAGTCACTTTCAGGACCGCAATGTCCTTAGCAGAAGTTCCTAGAATACCATTTAAAGCGGCAAAGAATTTGTTTCACCCCAGCACTTATAGCTTAGCCATCAAGTACTCTAGATAAACACAATTAAAGACATGAGAGTAATAGACATGCATTGATCCCAACCTCTAAACCATTAAGAAAATTCTAAGGTAATATTTTGTTAAACCTCTGGTGGTTACTCTACAGTACCACAGATTGCAAGTTTCAGATTCTACTGGGGAAAGACAGCTGAAAACACAGTCTCCTGAAGAAACAGAAATCTCACTTCCGGTCTTCATTTCTCACCTGTATTCCTCAGAAACTCAAGCCCACAGCTATCAGTATCAACTGAATAATTGTTGTTTCTTCAATCATATTTATTGAACATCTACCTAGTTACCAGGTCCTGTGCTGAGCACGGAAGATTCAAAGAGAAAAGAGAACCTAGAAATCACTTCCATTTAGAAGAAACATGCATCGGCATAGTGTCCTGATACAACACAGGCACACTGTTAAAATCAACGTAAGAACATCCAATGTACGATGGTTAAGTAACTCAGGTGTCTATTTCTGATAGTTATTGGGTATTTGTACTTGTATATTTCAGGCTACACATAAAATCTACCCCAAAATCTTTTTTTTTCTTTGCAATTTCCCCCCATTTTGGAGAATCATATCACAATTCTATCTAGTCCTGTGCAGCCTCATAATCATGCTATACTTCTTCACCCTCCTAATTATTCCTCACATCTGTTTTCTTCTTCCTTGGTAAAACTTCTCTTCTTTTTCCTTTTCTCTTCCCCAAAACTACCCTAATCCAAGACTTGATCATCTCATTAAAATTATCGGTATAATCTTCCACCTAGCTTGTGTAAAAGTATTTAATAATACTAACCACTTTGGTTATGCAATTGTCCTGCCCAAAACCTTAGTGTCTCTCAGCTCCCCTCAATTTTCTAGTCATCAGAAGAATGTAAGAACACAGACCCTGGAGCAAAGCTTCTTGTATTTAAACTCCATTCCACCACCTACAAACTGTGGGGCTTACAGCAAGTTAGCTACCTCCTGGGTGCCTCACTGAGCTGTAGTAGAGGATGAGAATAGTAATAGTACTTCCCTTATGGGTTTGCTGTGCAGTTTAAATGAGTTAATTTTTAGTAAGCACTTAGGGCTGAACCTACAATATAGTATGTGATTTAGATGTGATTAACTAAAAAATAATTTAAACACTTAGCCTTTCATGAGACACTTAATCTCTCCCAGTCCTAGCTTCTCGGTTATATAGCTCATAATTAATTTCTTCAACTTGGTGGACCCGGCGAGGTCATCTGCGAGAGCCTGACGCATGCTAGATGCCCAGTCTGAACGGGACGGCTATTCTCAGGAGGGACTCACAGCCCTCAGCCTCACACTGAGGACTTGACACAGATAGCCTTAATTAACCTTCCCTTTTACCTCCCACTACATGAAATTGTGCCTTCTTGTTCCCTCTGCACGCTGCATCGACCTCCTCTTGCCGTCTGCACCATTCCAACAGCCTGAATACCTTACAATGTACAGTTTCCTATTTGTCCTAATTCTACCAGTTGAAATCTCCATTCAAGGCTTATCCATTTTCGGTGCTGTTTTTTTTTTTTTCTTAGTCTGATTCTCAAAAACAATCATAAAATAACAATGCTAATTGTTTTGATCATTTTTAAAGAATTTATTACGCAACATTTACAACTTGACCAGTTCGTGGCTGGCTCCTGTAGGATACTGTGATGGCCACTAGGGGCAGCTCCACGGACCGCAGCCTGAGAGACAGACATGAACTGGCGGCAGTGGTGGGGACGGGGGCTGGCGTCTAACTGGCCTCTCACCAGGGCTTGGGCTGGAGCGGGTAGGAGTCTAACTGCAGATGATGAGCAGGAGCGCGGGCTGAGTCGGCCAGGAAGACGCAGGGAGCCAGACGGCGCTCCAGCAAGGTAGGCGCATTCAGGGTGCTCCCACGCGCCTCTCCCTACTCCGAGGCGTAGGAGAGCGCTTTCCCGCGCTTGCTCTTCCCCAGGTGTCCAGAGGAGGCGCTCTCGGCGCAGCGTCCCGACAGAAGTTCACTCCAAGCTCTCCCGAGCGCCCTCATTTAAACTTGCTGCTCTGTATGGCCTCATCCTGCACCATCGTGCAGACTCTCTACGGTAAGGACTGTGTACTACTCTTTTTGAATCCTTGAGCCTTATCCATCAGAACTCCTGATCGCTCCTTAGTCTTATGTCTACTGAGAAGACTAAATAGGTTAATACCCCCTTATCCCTTACAGTGAGAGCTGGTACTCAGTAAAAGCTAATGAATGCTAGCTATAGGTATATTAACACAATCATGATAAAAAGAGCTGGGGCAACCCTAGGATATTTCTTGTCCTATTCGCTTTCTCCTTGCTGGGACAAAATACCCAACAGCCACCGCTCTTGAAGGAACAGAGGTTTATTTTGGCTGTGTTTGGAAGACTCAGTCCATAGCAGTCTGGTGCCAGGGCAGGGAGGGCGTGATGGACGGGCCTAGTGCAGGAACGCTGCTCACTTCCTGGGGCCAGGCAGTGAAGTGGGAAGGGAGGCGCTCTGAAGGCAGGTAACCTGCCCACACCACACCTCGGGGACCCACCTCTTCTGACCAAGTCCCACTCCTGACAGCACACTCAGCCCTGAACTCTTCAGTGGACTAATCGCTGATGACGATAGCGCCTGCATCGTCCCATCACATTCCAAGAGCTCAGCTCTGAACACGGGAGCCTTTCCAGCAAAATTCTAGATCTAAATCGCCACACTTCTTTTTGCAAATACTTTCAAAGAAATCAATTGCTTTTAATGTTCTTTAGGAGGAAAACTGTGTTTCAGCAAAAAATATGTATTCAAGAAAATACATCTACTCTCTTTCACCATAGTCAATCAACAAATAGTACTGTATTATATGAAATATTTCAGATATAATTGGGCCTTTTTAACAATACAGACTATTAAGGATATTTACTGTAGGTACTTTTATTACTTGAAATTACTTATTGATGATATTATTTGCCACTTATCAATTACACTGAAGTTTTTTACTTTTTTTTTTTTTTTTTTTTTTTTTTTTTTTTGTGGTGCCGGGGATCGAACTCAGGCCCTTGTGCTTGCAAGGCAAGCACTCTAATCACTGAGCTAAATCCCCAGCCCCTACACTGAAGTTTTTTGAAGTACAGTTCATTATGCTCAAAGGAGGTTTTTTTTTTTTTTTTTTTGGTGGTACTGGGGGGAATGAACCTAGAGCCTTTGCATTGAGCTAGACCCCCTGCCCCTTTTTAAAAGTTTTGAGGCAGGGTTTGCTAAGTCACTAAATAGCCCAGCCTGGGCTCAAACTTGTAGTCCTCCTGCCTCAGCCTCCCAGAGTGTTGGGATTACAGACTGCACCACCTACCAAGTCTGGCTTTCAAAGGAATCATAAAATATGAAAATTGTACTCTGAGAAAAGCAAATTGTCTTCAAAAAAGAAATTTTAAGAAGGCAACACATTCTGTTTTCAATGGTGCAGTACTCTAAGAGTATTTTTGTCAATAATTTGTTTATAATCATCCACAACAATCATAACAATAATTGTTATAATTATCACACAGTTCATTGTAAGAGATAAGGTGACACCAATATACATTCATTAATCCATGCACTAATCCATCTCTGAGTTTCTGAATAAAACTCATCACAATCATCATCTTCAAATGGTTCATTCAAATTCATCAGTGTCTACTAAATACATACTGTCTACTTTAAAGCAACAATTCAAAAGGCAAACCAACAGAACCCTCCTTTTTGTTAAAGTGAAAAACAAATCTTTCTGAGTTAAACTGACATATTTTAATATATTTTAGATGTGGTTAAAAACAACAACAACAACAACAACAGTTTACAGACCAGCTTGAGAAGCCATTTATCTGAGTCTCCAGTCTGTAGAACACAATAGTTAAAAGACACAATGATTACAGCAAGAAATTGAACTGGACCAACTAATATGTAGGAAAAAGAAAAATGAAAACTCCAAAAAATTAGGGGAAAATATTCAAAAACTATGACAGAGTGTAGTTAGTGGGGGAGTATAGTACAAATCACTTTTCAAATTAACTGGATATTTATTTTCACTTACAGCTAAGTTTGAATTTGAAAAATAATTACATACATGTAGAGTAAGATTCACATGGAGTAAACTACTAACAACAAGGTAAGCTGAAATTCTTTGATTTTGCACATTTATTTACTATTAAATTATCTACTTCTTTCACTAATTATAGTGTCCTTTTCAATGCTTCTTAGCACACCTTTCTTCAAAGACATTAATCTTTAGGTAGCTTCTCAGGGAAAATGATGTTACTAAAATATTTATGAGAAAAGTTAGTTTTCTAAGTGGTTTCTCCAATTCTAAACAGAAAGTATTTCTTTGCTTACCATCCTGTTATAAAATTCAGGAAACCTAGTATCAAAAAGTGGTTGAAGAAACAATGGCCACCAGTACTTGGTCAGATGATTTGAGCAACAAAAAGTCAAAGGGAAAAAAGAAAAGAGAACAACAATAGGTTTAGCAGGTTGTTGGTGCCAGAATTGGCTCTAATTATTTCTAATTAGCCCAGGCAGACGGAGGGAAAAGACTGTGGAAGACAATCCCTATGCTACATATTTTTCCTAGTAAGTATAGATTACATCTGTGAGATGAAGACCTACAAATTTAAAAAATATTTTAAACTCAATTTCAACAATGCAAAAGAAAGCAGCAGACAGAGAATTTACTTGGCAAAGTGTTGCTGTTATTTAAACATAGTTTTTGCGAATGGGAAGGGGCCAATTGATGCAGGGAGTTGGGAGGGAGAGAAGAGAAAGGGGAAATGAGAAGAACTGAGATGTGTTACCTACATGTGCCAACTCTTCATGATAGATATAATCATGTCCTGCAAACATGAACTAATAAAAATAAATCTTAAAAAATTTACTTGTACAGGATAAATGGGAGAAAGCAAATCAAGTGCATTTTAGCAAGGGAAATTGACACATTAGTCTTTCTAGTCATTTCTCTTTTGGTTTAACTCCATTCAAGATCTGTTTTTGATTTTAAAGACACATGTCTTGGGTCATCTTCCACTCAATATTTGGAAGGGTGGTCTGCAGAGAGCAATGTTCTTATGATTTAGATCTAAAATACACCCCCACCTGCAAAAGTCCCATGTGTTTGGAAAGTATTTAGATAATGAGGGTACTGTAATCGTTGGTGGATTTATCTGCCAACGAGTTCAGTAGCGTATATGCTCACAGGAGGTGGGGCCTGGAAGGAAAAAAGAAAAATAAAAATAGCAAATAAATATATGAAAAAGTGTTCAACATCATTGGTCATTTGAGAGACAAAAATCAAAACAATGCTAAGATTCCATCTCACTCCAGAAGGAACAGCTATTACCCTGCAGGCTTTTAAAGGGAAAGAATTCCTTTATATCTATGGGTAAGAGTGGGTTTCCTTCTAAAGCACATACAAATCCATGAAAGATGTTTCCAAATACTGTCTGGACTCTAATCGCTCAACACAAGGGATAGAGAATTTAGCTAGCAAGTCTTTCTCTTCACTGATTCACGTTTGGTTTCTACATTCCTGAGGATCACCCACGTGTTGCCTCAGATCCCTCCTTTCTTCTCCATACTTGCACAGCATTTTGCCTGTACTGCAATGACAGTATCCCTCAAGCTGGGTAGTAAATATTTACACGCTGTTTCTGCCTTCATTCAAGGAGGCATCTAAGGCCACAGGGTTAGACTCTGTTTGGTTCATTTGGGTTATCTCTATTTTCTATCAACAAAAATGCATCTTAGCACATATTTGACATGTGTTTGTTGAGCAAATATAAGACTATCAAAGATTACAGCAGGAATATACTACTGAAATAATTTAAAGGGGAAATGAACCTTTCTATCAGAATAGCAACTAGCTTGTCAACACAAAAAGGAACATACCATGAATTGGGAATGATATATGGAATAAGGATTTCCCACTTTACGTGAGCCTTTACTTGGCCAGAGAGGACTGAATCCCCTGGGACTTTCTGCTTATGTGTTGGGAATCTCCAGTTGTCACCAGAGAGTAGATCAAAACTAGGTAGGAAGCTGTAGGCCACAGCTGGCTCTGGGTCAGCATTTTATTTCTGGTTTGTGGATAAGCACAAGTGGGTAAAATCGAACTGCAAATCAACACTGTTCTGGGCAAGCAGTTAAACCACATCCTGTGACACATACATTCAATTGTCTCCTCTAAAGAAGTATGGAACCCAGAGAGTCCTTCACACTCAACCTGACACATCTCTGTTCTTTTCATCCTATTGTGCAGAATAGGAATAAAGTGGGGGAGGACACCGTTCTATGAAGCACACAGCTATACTCATTTCAACTAGGATGGGTTTTCAAAGAATGTACTATTGAATTACAAACATTTTCTCTCGACACCAAAAAAATTTCCTTGAGGCCAGTACCATTTAAAAAAAATTCTCTTCCAGTTCAATGTTTTCTACATTATTGCAGTGTAATGAATTGAAACTTCCCATGCACCCAACCCTTTCCCTGTCTACTATCACCCTTCTATGTCATTGAAAGATACACACAATATTTGTGGTTAGGTATGCTGAGGCCCTGTCAGGAGCTAAGCTGTTCTGCACTGCAATGCAAATGACTGCATTCATCAAAGGAGCTTTGTTAGTTATTCATTGTGTTCCTTATCATTCCTTTCCCAAACCCCAGGATTCTGCGGCAAGCAAAGAGGTGTGTCAAGAGAGGCATCAGCCCCTGTCAAAGGTACCCTTATCAGGCTGAGCAGGGTGTGCCGGGGATGACCTGCCAAGTCACCCCATCCTCTCCTCTTCCCCCTTCTTTGTGCATAGTGGGATTCTTTGTCTTTATTCTCTGATCTGCTTTTCTCAGCCTGGTTCATGGTGTGAGAACCACAAACACATCTGGAAAAAAAAATCCCACTAGAAATATAAAGGATTTTGTGAAACCACTAGGCTTTTTTTTTAACCCTTTCTTTTTGGATGAAATGAGTTATTTGTCCAGCCTCCCTACATGGAAGGCTTAGTTGTCTACTTTTTTTTTTTTCCACAAACATAATTATTTAGAGATGCCATAAAATTCACAGGAGCAAGCCTAGTTGGAGGGGAGAGAAGGAAAGCCCAAAAGGGATATTGACAAGTTGGGAAAGGACCATCTAACACCCGACAGAGGTAGGCACAGGGGGCTCCTTTTCATTCCG
Source organism: Hystrix cristata (assembly GCA_004026905.1). Taxonomy (NCBI): domain Eukaryota; kingdom Metazoa; phylum Chordata; class Mammalia; order Rodentia; family Hystricidae; genus Hystrix; species Hystrix cristata. The sequence goes on along the minus strand of PVJO010034520.1, from coordinate 734 downwards.
TCTAACGCAGCTTAGCTGAGTCCCACATACCCTTCTCCATCCTCTGGGGAAAGGTTTTCTTTTTGGATGGGCACTAGAGATTAATCCGTCTGTAATTTCTCCTGCTTTTCTAACTGCCTGGGGATTTGTGTTGGAGATAATGGCAGTATTAATGCCTAACCTGGGTATAGAAATTGCCTTAATATAACGAGGATCACGAGGAGCACAACAATAATTGCCCCTGAGTGATAGCCCTTAAAGTAAATGGCAATACTGGAGGGCCCACAGCCGGCCGCCTTTAATGAAGTTTGGGGTTTTTCTGATGAGATTCCCAACACAATAGGCAGAGAATCAGGGCAGCCTCCTGAGTTTTAACCTCTAGCCTGGATTTAATATGGCCTTATTAAAGATCCTGGCTAAGTTCATTCTGGCATGAAATGTAATAAAACAAGGCACAAAATGTGCTGTAATTAAAGCGGTTTGGATAGTATCAGATGCTCAATAATTAAGGATTTTATCAGACAGTTGCGCTGGACAAAGAAAACAATACATCGATAATGAACTGATAATGGGAAAGAAACCAGGACTACTTTAAAAAGTACTAAAAAACAGTCATGCCTGTGTTTTGTGGGAATATTGGGGCATTATCACTTGAGCTATGTAAATGTTACTAGGTGAGAGTCTATAAATATACAGTAGGAATTTAAGACAGCTGAAGTAAGAATTTCTCCTCTTCTTCATTCCCATTGCTATAA
>PVJO010034519.1:0-10851 GCA_004026905.1 Hystrix cristata | reverse complement strand
GGCAAACATTCACAGAATCATCCATGTAGATCTGTTGACCAAATATAAGATCCTACGTTTATCTTGTTTCAGGGCAAATAGTGATCCTCACCATGATGACATAGTTTTGAATTCAGGGATCTTCCTTTCTATGTTTACCTCCTCATTGAAGGAAGCAAAGTATAAAATGAAAGTGCAATACACAAAAATTTACGGTTGAGTAATGTAAATCGCATTTTAAAGAGAATAGCTTGTGGACAATAACATGGTCAATATTGTCAGCCAAACATGAGTGGGGACAAAGAAAAAAAAAAAAGGAAAGTTAATAAAACAGAAAAAAAGATAGAAAAAGAAATAGAACAGAGCCAGAAAACAAAAGTATACTGGACTAGTAAACTAGGACTGCTCTAAGATGATAATGGGAAGGACTATTTTGGAATGATCTGCGATTCTTTGGTTTCACATGAGATTGGTGCTTTTCAAATTCTTAAGGCGTGTGGTAGATGAACAGACACAATCCTGAATTCAAGATTAGGACAGGAGAAACGGTCATAAATTCTTCAACCTGGACCAGTCTACATTCCTACCAACAGTGGAGGAGGGTTGTTTATACCTAGAGCCCGTGCAGCACTTGTTATTGTTTGATATCTTGATACTAGCTATTCTTTCTGGAGTGAGACTGTATCTTAGTGTTGTTTTGATCGGCATCTCTACAATGACCAATGATGTTGAACAGTTTTTCAAATCTTTATTTTCTATTTTCAGTTCTTTGTCGGAGAAATGTTTATTCATTTCAAATGTCCATTTTTGAAAGGGTCTTTACATTTGGGGGGTTATTTATTTATTTATTTATTTATTTATTTATTTATTTATTGAGTTCTTTATATATTCTAAATGTTAGACCTCTGTCTCAGGTACCATTGGCAAAAATTTTCTCCAAGTCTGTGATTTTCTGGCCACTCTATTAGTAATTTATTTTGCTGAGCAAAAGCCTCTTGATAGGATGTGGTCCCAAGAACTAATTCTTTGTATTCTTTCCAGTGCTGTCTGAGTTCTGTTCATAAATATTTTTTTCAACCACTATGTCTTCGAGTGTTCTTCCTGCTTTCTTTTCCAGTACATTTAGTGTTCCTGTTTTAATTTTTAGATTTTCAATCCACTTTGCTTTTGGCTTAGCATATAGTGAGAGACATGTATCTACTTTTAGTTTTTGTCATGTGGTAAGCCAACCTTCCAGCACCATTTATTACAGAGGCTATCTTTCTTCCAGTATGAGTGCTTGTCTCCTTTGTCGAAAATGAGGTATTTGAGTGAGTTTGGAAATATTTCTGCATCTTCTAGCCAGTTCCATTTATCCTCGGGTCTGTCTTCGTGCCAATAGCATCCTGTTTTGATCACAGAAGCTTTATATTATAATATAATATCAGGAGGGGACTGTGATTCCCCCTGCCTTATTCCTATTGCCTAGAATCATTTTGGCTATTTTTGGTGTGTTCTGGATCCAGATAAACTTCATGATTGCCTTTTCTAATTCTGTGAAATATGTTACTGGTTTGTTGGTTGGAATTGCATTAAATCTGTGCAGTAATCTAGGAAATATGACCACTATGTTGTTCTTCCTACCCACGGACATGGGATATCTTTCCATTGTCTGAAATCCCTTTCAATTTCCTTTTTTTAGAGTACTTGGTTTTCAATTAAAATATTTTTACTTGTTTTGTTAGGTAGATTCCTAAGTTTTTCATATTTCTTTTTTTTTTTGGATGCAATCGTGAAAGGAATATCCTCTTTTATTTCTTTCTCAGTGAATTTGTTATTGGTACATAGGACTGCTATTGACTTTTGGGTTTTGACTTTTTATCTAGCTATGCTTCTGAATTTAGTTATTAAATCTAGAAGTTTTTTGGTGTAATACTTGGGGTCTTCTATGTAGAGTATCATGTCATCTGCAAATAATGATAGTTTAACTGCTTCTTTTCCTATATTTTATTTCTTTCTCTTGCCTGATGCCTCTGGCCTATGTTTCTACACCTATGTTGAATAATAGTAGTGATATTGGACAGCCTTGTCTTGTTCCAGATTTTAGTGTGAAAGCTTCCAGTTTCTGGCCATTTAGGGTGATGTTGGCCGTTAGTTTATCATAGATGGCTTTTATCAGATTTACATATAGACCATCATTCCTAATTTCTGTAGGGTTTTTCTTTTTTTTTTATACTGAATGTGTGTTGGATTTCATCAAATGCTTTTTCTGCATCTATTAAAATGATCAAGTGATTTTTGTCTTTCATTCTGTTGATATGGTGTATTACATGTATTCATTTCCATATATTAAAACATCCATGCATCCCTGGGATCAATCCTCCTTGACCAAGACATGTAATAATCAAGATCCCAGAAATTCACGAGAAGAACAGAATACTGAAAATTGTTACAGAAAAAAAAAATCACCAATCAAGGTAAACCCATCAGAATGACAGCAGACTTCTCAACACAAACCCTTTTATCAAAGAAAGCCTGGATCAAAATATTTCAAGGCTAAAAAGAAAATAATGCTCAACCCAGATAGATATACCCAGCTAAACTCTTTTTTAAATTCAAAAATGAAATAGGATATTTCCATGACAAAGAACAACTGAAGAAATTCATGACCTCCACACCACCTCTACAAAATATGTTGAAAGATACCCTAGAAAAGGTAAAAGGAAACTATAATTACATGGCATTAATAAAAAAAAAAATATCCAATAGGCAAGAAAAACATCAACTTAGGTGAAACACAGAACCAACAATGGAAAGGAACTATGAGAAACATGTCAATACATAACAGCTGTAAACATCAATGTAAATGTTCTCAACTCACCAATCAAAACATACAGACTACCAGAATGAATCAAGAAAGAAGGGACATCAATATGTTGCATAAAAGAGACACATCTAAACCCAAAGGAAATCCATACACTGAAAATCAAAGGATGGAAAACTGTACTTCAGGCAACAGGAAGCACCCCCCCCAAAAAAAAAAATCAGGTGTAGCTATCCTAATCTCAGGCAACGTGAACTTCACACCAAAACAGATCAAAAGGGACAAAGAAGGTCTCTACATACTTCTCAAGGGAAAACTCCAAGAGGAAGAAGGAACAATCATGAATATTTATGCACCAAATATATGAAAGATAAATAAATACTAATACAATTATAATGGGAGAATTGAATAAACCACTGTCACAAATAGATCAATTAGACAAAAACTTAACTAAGAAATATCAGAACTGAATCAAATCTGCAATCAAACTGACTCAGCAGAAGTATATATAGTGTTCCCCCCACAACAGTAGAATACACACTCTTCTCAGCCACACATGGGACATTCTCCAAAACAGACCACATAGTAGCTCATAAAGCATGTTTAAGTAAATGCAAGAGAATTGAAATTATACCATTTATACTACCACGCCATAGCAAAATAAAACTGGAGTTCAATGGTAACAGAGGGGAAAAAAATTAAAAAAAAAAAACACTTGGAAACTAAATAGCATCCCTCTGAAAAACAGCTGGGTCACAGAGGAAATTGAAGAAGAAATTAAGCAATTTATTCAGTTTAATGGTAATGCCCATACAACTTACAGTATCCTATGGGATACAATGAAAGCAGAACTACAAAGGAAATTCATTGCATTGAACTCCCATATCAGGAAGACTTAAAGAGCCCAAATAAACAATTTATTCTGGAACCTCAAACATCTAGAAAAAAAAGAACAAATCAAATACAAAGATCATACAAGAGAGGAAATTAAGATCAGAGTTGAAATTAATGCAATTGAGATGAAGAACACAATACAAAAAAACAATGAACCAAAAAGTAGGTTCTTTGAAAGAATAATAGAGACTAACCCCTACGCACTCTTTTAAAAAAAGGAAAGAAAAAAATCCACATACATGTGATAAAAAATGAAAAGTGTGATGTTACAGCTAACGCTATGGAAATCCAAAGGATTGTCAGCACCTACTTCAAGAACCTATACTCACAGGAGATGGAAAACCCTGAAGAGATGCACAGATTGTTAGAAACATATAAATACCTAAACTGTATCAACAAGAGATTAATATTGTAAATAACCCAATATCAGCCATTGAAATGGAAGAGGTAATTAAAAACCACCAAGAAAGCAAAGCTCAGGCCCTGACGGTTTCACAGCTGAATTCTACAAGAAATTATGAGATGACCTAATACCACTATTCCTGAAACTCTTTAGTGAAATTGAAAAGGAAGAAGTATTTCCAAAATCATTCCTGGCAGAGAGTATTACCCTGACACTAAAACAAAAAAAACAAATAAACAAACAAAAAAATCCCACCAAAAAAGAAAACAGTAGACCAATTTCCCCAATGAACAGAGATGCAAAAAATTTCAATAAGATACTAGCAAACAGAATGAAACGGGTTATCAAGAAGATTATACACTATGACCAAATGGGATTCATCCGAGGGATGCAGAGATATTTCAACAAACACAAATCCATACATGTAATACACCATATCAAGAGAATCAAAGACAAAAATCTCGTGATCATCTCAATAGATGCAGAAAAAGCATTTGATAAAATCCAACACCCATTCGCGATTAAAATCCTGCAGAAATTAAGAAGAGATGGTCCATATAGAAATCTGATAAAAGCCATAGGTGACAAACCAACAATCAATGTCACATTAAATGGTGAGAAACTTGAAGCTTTCACTATAAAATCTGGAACAAGACAAGGCTGTCCACTATCACCAGTATTATTCAAAATAGCTGTAGAAATATTAGCCAGCGCATCATGCAAGAGCAAGAAATAAGGGAATAAAGATAGGAAAAGAAGAAGTTAAACTATCATTATTTGCAGATGACATGATACTCTATATAGAAGACCCCAAGAATTCACCAAAAAATTTCTAGATTTAATAACTAAATTCAGATGTGTAGCTGGATATAAATTCAACACCCAAAAGTCAATAGCATTCCTACATACCAATAGAAAACTCATTTAGAAAAACAAATGACAGAAGATACTCTTTTCAAAATTACACTCAAATAAATAAAACACTTAAGAATCTAACAAAACAAGTAAAAAATATTTTCATTGAAAACTACAGAACTCTAAAAAAGGAAATCAAAATCACTTTGGAGGTGGATTTGATGAGTGGAGAGTCATCACGACTCTTGCTATGGTTCTTTGATATTCGAAGGCTACATTTTCCTTGCTAAAGATAATGTCTATCTTAGGAACCAAGAGAGATAAGCCAAGCTCACATGCCAAAAATACTAAAGGAAATACCCGATATTGTGTCACGAGTGAATATAATTAAAAAAAAAAACTATTTGGGAAACAGGATATATCATGCTTCTGGGGCATGTGTTAAGGATGCTGAGGAGGTGGATTCATGTATTTGACGACAGATTCAAATGCCATAAACTCCATATACAAAACGTGATAAAGAAATGTGCATATATAAATACTTGGAATGATTTTGTGTGTAGGCCTAGTTTGGGAATTTATGAGCGTTTCTAATGTCCAAATCTTGAAAACAGTTTTCTTCCTTTTTATCTACCACATACCTTCGAGAATTTGACAAGCACCAATCTATTCGCAAAACCAAAGAATTTCATAACATTCCAATACAGTCTTTCTTTTTCTCAACTCGGAGACGTCCTAGTTTACTAGTGTGAGAATACTTTGCCTTCCTTGCTCTTTTCTCTTTGTTTTTCAGTCTTTTTTTCCATTTTTTTAACTTCTTTTTTTTTCCCCCTTCATGTTTGGCTGACATTATTGATCATATTATTTTCACTAAGTTATTCTCTTTGATATGTGGTTTATATTATTCTCTTGTAATATTTGTGAAGTGTGCTTTCATCTCATACTCTGCTGTCTTGCAATAAGGAAGTAAACATAGAAAGGAAGGTTCCTGAATTTGATAGCATGAGATTTTAATGAGGAGGACTCTTTCCCATGAGTCAGGGTACACCAAGGTACCTATATTTCGTTTAACAATCTACATGGATAATTCTGTTAATTTTTGACACTGTGGAGAATATGGGCATGAGATGCTATAAATGTTTTCATTCTGTCTCCCACTTTATTGATTTATGTATTTTTTTTTCTATTTTAAAGACAGGACACATTTTGTCATTCACAGCACCTGGAAGCTTCTCCTCACAGCACCTAATGCACAGACACCACTAGTGTCTAATTTCCAAAGATGTATCTGGAAGAATTGGGGAGAATTTATGAGGTTTTTTTTTTTTTTTTAGAAGTGAGTCCTATGAAGTTTAGAAGCAGTGTTTCCTACTCAGTAAATAATGATTCTGCTTGAATGTTTTCTTAAAGTATATTCCTTATTGTTTTATATGCATTCGAAGATAAGTTCTCTCTCCGTAAACACATATATATTCATTAGAATGGTACAGTTCTGTAGGTAATTTGTCCATTTGAATATATATGTCAGAGATGTGCTATAATATATTTTATGCATACATACACAAGTACAAATGTAATAGTCAACATGAACCTGGAAGACTAGGATCAGTGGTATTGCTATTGTTATGTAGGAGCTTTGTTTTCAAGAGTTCATTTTGGAAAAATGTTATTTTAAACTCTAGAAGTGTAAATGCTAGTCATAAGCATTGTTTCTTTCTTGGGTGATGATTAGCATCCCCTCCATGAAGTGGGATTCATATATATACATCACCCTATGAATCTGGGAGTTGCGAATTAAGTATTCTGTTATCCCACTCTGTGAATGTGAACTGCAAGTTGAACACAAGTTTGGGAGACAAATTTATCATGTGACTTCCAACATGGTTGTTCTACTTCATTTTTTTTTTTAGTGGTTACATTCATCGCATTTATTTTGTACCTAAAAGTGATGCATCTTGGTTCTCCCCTCTTTTCCGCACCCCTCTCCTCTGCTCCCTCCCTCCCTATTTACAGCAGATTTGTGATTTTCCATATTTTCCTTTTCACTTTTCTTTCCTTTGTTGCCTTTCTGCTTTTCCCCTTCTTTCTTTCTAGTACTCCTGTCCTTTGTATATTATGTTCCTTTTATATAATATCTATTACACCTCTTTGTCCTTATTTACAGTTATGGTTTCTTATATCAGAGAGACAATTTGATGGGCGCTCATGAGTTTCTGATTTATTTCGCTTAAAAATATGTTCTGAAGGAACATCCATTTACATACGAATGACTCTAGTTTATCCGTTATTATTAAAAAAGAGTAAAAAATGTTTGTTCTTCTTATTAGAGGTCTGCTCTCCCTTTCATTAATTCAGTAGAGAAACTCAAATTCAAAAAAAAAAAAACACATCATTTTTTTGCAATATATTCACCTTGATAAGTTTACAGGGAAGAATATTCAATGACCTAAATCATAACATGTATTATAAAACCCACATAATTATACATATATCCCTATTTGTGTATGGTCCTTAAAAATAAAAAAAAAAATAACCATTTGTAAACCAGACTACATAATAGGAAATGAGGTGGAGTGATTGTCAACAATCTCAATTTTGTCAACAATGGGGGCAGTCACGAATGTTTGGATAATGTTTACTTGCTCCCTGTGGTGATGGTAATGTCAAACCTACCCGAGAGATTGGAATATCTATTTGCCGCTATTTCAGCCATCTTTTTGAGTCCCTTGCCTCTCCTCTACAACTTTCTCTCTCCCCATATCCTCTGTAGAGTGGACACTCTCTTGGAATGTGCTGTCACAGATTCCCCACCTATCCTCACAGCAACAGACAGATTTGCCTACTAATCAGTTGGCCAGAACACATCACAATAAACATTGTCCCTCCCAGCTGAACCCACACCGATCACATTTCTGGCTTTAAGAATTCTATCATCTCTAATCAGCAAGTTATTCGAGCTGAATTCCTTCTAAAGTGATCACTGCTATTTTTGATTTCCCTCTGTTCTACATCTACCTGACGAATAGAACAGATATCTTCTCCCTAGGATTTACAAGTAGCTCTGCTAAAAGTTAAAATGGATTCATGCATTCTGTTCAAAAACACACAAGCATTTGGAGATGTACTGCCTTGGAACACTGTGAAGAAATATTTCTGATGTGAGTTTTCTAAACACAGCAATGGATTTACTTTACCTGAATATAGGTAACAGCCCTATAAATGTAAAGACTTTGGAGAAAAAGAATTTCGAAGAACATGTGAGACAATGATGGAATTCCCAAGCATTCAAATAAAATTATTAAATATGGCATGATTGAGCACTGCATTAGCACATACTGATTTCACAGTGATTAAGGATAGTGTGTGGGGTGTGCGTCTCATGCAAAATGTGTAAACAGAAGCAACAATGACTAGGTTAAAAAAAAAGAAAATGAAGACAGAAATTCTATTAGTCGAGAGCACAAATAAATCTAACCATATTTGCTCCATCAAGTTAAGCAAATTTTATAGCTACATATTTTGTTTCAGGTACATCCTACATGAAAATTCTCATTTTTGAAAAATGATAATTCTGTTAAATAAGATTATGTGTGTTAGAAAACAATTATTGCTGTGTTTTCACTTGTAATTTATGAAATTTCCACAATAATTTTCATGTGGGAATTCTAACTTAGGATTTGGATTTGGATGAGTGGCCATTCATCATGACCATTCCTATGGAACGTTGATATTCAAAGACTTACATCACCCTTTCTAAAGACAATGTCTCTCTAAGGAACCTTGACACAAAATCCAAACTCCTGCAGTATACTCTGCCAAAAATAATAAGGGAAATCCCAGACATGGTGTCCCGAGTGAAAATATTTCCAAAAACCTATTGGTTCAAGCAGGATATACCACGCTTCTGAGGAATGTGTTAAGGATGGTGAGGAGGGGGATTCATGTATTCAAAGACAGAGTCAAATTCCATAAACGGGATACATACATCATATTAATGAATTGTGCATATATCATCACCTGGAACCATTCCACATGGAGACACAGTTGAGGATTTTATGACCATTTCTCCTGCCACAATCTTGAATACAGACTTGTTCCTGTTCATGTACCATATACTTTCAAGTATTTGAAAAACACCGATAGAATATGGAAATCAAATAATTTCATTTCATTCCAACACAGTGTTTCTCATTCTCATCTTAGAGCAGTCTTAGTTTACTAGCGTAAGAATACTTGTCTTTTCTGGCCCTTTTCTTTTTCTTTGTTCTTTTCTTTTATTTTCTGTTTTATTTACTTCCTTTTTTTCCTCCCCTTCATGTTTGACTGACATTATTGAACATGTTATTATCCCCACACAATTTTCTTTGAAATGTGATTTATATTATTCCTTGTAATTTTTGGTATAGTTCACTTTCTTCTCGTACTGTGCTGCCTTGCAATGAGGAAGTATATGTAGAAAGGAATATTCCTGAATTTGATACCATGTGATCTTTGTGCAGAGCATCATTTCCCATGAGGCAGGATGAATCTAGGAAGTTATATTTGGTCAACCGATGTACTTGGATAAGTCTATTAATCTTTGCCACTCTGGAGAATAAGTTCATGAGATAATTGAAATGTTTTCATGCTCTTATCTGCTTTTTTTTTTTCCCCTGTCTTGATAGACAGGGTATATGTCAATCACAACACCTGGAAAATTCTGCTCACAGCACGTAATACACAGGCACTACTAGTGTCTGATTTCCAACTATATATTTGCTTAATTTGGGAAATTTTTATGAGTCTTTTACAAGTGAGTGCTATTAAGTTTAGAATTAGTGTCTTCTACTTGTTCAATAGATGATTCTGCTTGCCTGTTTTCTTAAGGTGTGTTCTATATAGTCTTATAAGCATTTGAAGTGAAATTTACCCTCTATAAACACATCTGTATTAATAAGAATGGTACACGTGTGCACACAACATAGTCCAGATGTATATGTATGTTGGAGATGGGCTATATTTTATACATTAATTTGCAAGAACAAATCGAATAGCCAAAAGGAACCTCGAAGAAAAGGATCAGTGTCATTGACATTGTCATGTTGGAGTGTTATTTTCAAGAGATCACTTTGTAATACTCGCATTTTCCACCCTAGCTCTGCAGAAGGTAATGCTAAGAATCGTTGCACTCTTCACTAACTATTAGCATCCCCTTTATGAAATGAGAGTACTGTATATACATCAATCTATGAATCCCAAAGTTGTGAATTACGTATTTGGTTATTGCATCACTGGGAATGTGAACATTGCAAATTAAACACAAGATGGGGACACAAATTTTTCATATTACTTTCATCATGGATGTTATTCTTATTAGAGATCTTCTGCATTAATGCAGTAGAGAAACTCAAATTTCTACCAAATCAGGAATTTTGTAATATATTCACTGTGATTAATATAGAAGGGAGAATATTCAATGGCCTCTATCACTAGGTGTTCTATGAAATCCCACATAAATATGTACAGCTTCTCTTTTGTGTACCATCTGTCCGTGTTTGCAAAACAGACTACATAATGGGAAATGAGGATTAGGTGAATGCCAATAATCTCAATTCTGTCAACACTCTGGGAACCCACAAATGTTTGCATAATATTTATTTGATCATTTGAGGATGATGTTAAAGCACCCTAGAATTTTGAATATCTTTTTCAGGCTATTTCAAGATCATCTTGAGTCCGTTGCCTCTCTGCTACTGCTTTCAATCTGTATATATCCCAGTGAAGGTGACACTTTCTTTGAAGGTGCTGTCACAGACTTCCCACCTATCCTCTCAGAACCAGATAGATTTACATGCTGCTCTTTTGGTCACAACACACCACAATCAACAATGCTCCTCCCAGCTGACTCAAGGCTAATCGCCTTTCTAGCCTGGAGAAT
>PVJO010034518.1:0-10854 GCA_004026905.1 Hystrix cristata | reverse complement strand
GGGAGGCGATTTTGAAAGAGCTGGGGAGTGAGAAGTTTTGGAAAGTCAATTGCTATGGGCAGGAAGTAGAGTCCACGGAGACCCTGGAGTCCAAAGATTTGGGGTCCCAGACCCCTCAGGCCTTAACATTCAATGAAGGCATGAGCGATGTGAAAGATGAGCAGACCCCGGGCTGGACCACGGCCACCAGCAACATGAAGTTTGAGTACTTGCTGTACGGTCACCATCGGGAGCAGATCGCCTGCCAGCCCTGTGGGAAGACCTTCTCAGATGAGAGGTGCCTGTGGAAGCATGAGAAGCTGCACACGGCGGACCGGCCGTTCGTGTGTGAGATGTGCACAAAGGGCTTCAGCATGCAGGCCCACCTGAAGGAACACCTGAAAATCCACACGGGCTACAAGCCCTCCAGCTGCGAGGTGTGCAGCAAGTCATTTATATGTGCCCCGGACTTGAGGAAGCATGAGAGGGTGCACAGCAATGAGTGGCCCTTTGCGTGCCACGTGTGTGACAAAGCCTTCAAGCACAAGTCCCACCTCCCGGACCATGAGAGGAGGCACCGAGGGGAGCAGCCCTTCGTGTGGGGCTCCTGCACCGAGGCCTTCGCCAAGGCCTCGGATCTGAAGTGGCACAAGAACAATATGCACAGCGAGAGGAAGCAGGTCACCCCCAGCGCCATGCAGAGTGAGACGGAGCAGCTGCAGGCAGCTGCCATGGCCGCAGAGGCCGAGCAGCAGCTGGAAACCATCGCCTGCAGCTAGGGCACCGCGGGGACACGGCCCGGAAACGCAGACCCAGCCGAAGGGCAGTGACGCTGCTTTTGTGGAAACGTGTGCACAGTCACGCCGGCCAGGCTGGAGGCAGAGCATCTTTGCAACTTTTCAAGGAAACTTCCTAAATTGTGACCAAATGGTGGTGCTGTCCTGTCTGGTGTTTGTCCATGTTGCAAGGAAGTGCCCCTCCTTGTTTTTTATGATTTTAATTTGAGAACTCCTGTGTCCAGTTTAGAAGCGAAATGGACTTCTATTCCATTCTTAATTCCACTACATTCACTGCCAGTGAGTTTACTGCACAGAGTAATAATTGAATCACTTGATTTCCTAATCATCACAGTTCCATGGAACCTACGGTCAGAACAGCAGTTTTAATAATTTAATAAAGGTACTTCTTACAGACACAGAACATAGCAGTGGGGTTGACCAAGAACACTGTACGAGTATGAAACCAATTTCTGGAAATACAGAATGGTATTAAATTTATATTTGGCTTGTTAATTTTTTTATATCACTGTTTTTCAGTGTGCTTGTGGACAAATAATAGTTGCTTTTGCTGAAGTGTTTCTTCATCGGTTTTGATTGCTCCCCCAAAGCTGGAGTCACAAGTACAGGAGGCTGAGCAGACCCACCAGGACGCGGGTGGTCTTGGGCTGAGCCCTGAGGCTCTTGGTTGGGGCATCGCAGTCTGCATCGGCGAGGATCTGCCCATGGACCAGAGGGAGGAAATAAAAAGGCCCCCAGCGACAAGGTTCGCACATATGCAAGTTCCAAGACTTCCTAGATCAGAATAATTCTTGATTGATTTTTGAAGTGGGATTCGTGTTTAGGATCAAAATTAGGACAAGAAACAGATCTGCTTCTTCAGTTATGTTCGTGTAATTTAACAGAATGTCGCCAAGCTTTAGGGCTCCCCACAGCACGTGGTTTATATGTAAAGGAGATGCGATATGCTTGCTTAAATTATAAATTTAAAATCTCTTAAGTCTGTAAATAGTGGTGTTGATCTTGCATATTTCAAGAAAAAGCAGATAGCTGCACTTTTTTTGCACATTGGATTAAATACCATCAGCAACAAACATCAGACCATTTTTAACCAATATTAAAGATCGTCAGTCCAAATGTTTATGTTTTTGAAGTATATTTCATCACTGGTTATGGTTTTGAGAAGAAGTTGATTGCCTCTCATGCCATAAATCAGAATTACAAACTCTGCTTCAGATTTGGTATACTAAATATTTCTTTTAACCATTTCCTTAGGACTGTATTGAAATGCCAACGGTTGTTTGAATTATGTTCTGTAAGAAAGTATTAGTCGATTATTTTGGAATACGTACAGTTGTAGAAAATACCAACTTAAAATTCATGTTTGGTTGCTAGGATTTGTCTGTTTTTTAAATACATTAATTTCATTTCATAAAAAAAAGAAAAAAGAGAGCAATGACTCTGAACCAATAATGTTGCCAAATGTTACCCCATTTGTAAAGGAAACTCGGCAATCAGAGAGCTTCTCTCTGCCTTAGCCATCCTTCCTGCCCTTCTCCACATCCTCCTCTGCCCTTCTAGACCCTCTTCCCCTTCCTGGCCTCCCCCTTGCTCCCCACGGGCAGGACTGGGCCAGACTCAGTTTCTCCAAGGGGATCTGTGCGTGTCCCGCTGCCCCCTTCTCTCTCGGTCACTGCCGTGAGCCGGGGCCCATGCACCCTCAATTCCCCTTCCTCCTGGCCTGGCACCCACCTCTTCCTTGCCATTCCAAGGTCACAGACGGCCCCGAGCTTCTGCCTCAGCTTCCAGCCACTCTCCCTGCCTGTGCGTCCCCCACTACAGTGGATCGCTGAGCCAGCCAGGATCCCAGGGTGCCTTCCCTTGCCCCTCCTCTCTCATCCCTGTGATCTGTCCTTGGGTGCCCCCCTCAAGACAAGTCCTCAAAGCTACATGGAGCAGCCCAACCAGAAGTCCCGCCTGGCCTTGAAGCCACCTGCCCACCTTCCCTTCTACACCAAGACGGAGACTATACTCTCTATTCCTCCCACTAAGCACAGGTTAAAATCCTGGAGGTTATAGATACAGCATCTTCAAACAACGAAAAATTATTATCTTACAATTCTAAAGGTCAGAGTTTCAAAATCAGCTTCAGCATCCAGGAAGTACACAGGGCTGTGTTCCTTCCAGAAATTCCAGGGGGAAGTGATCCCCTTCCCATTTCCAGCTTGTGGACACAGACCACATTCCAGGGAGTTTGGCCCCACATCATTGCCATCTCTATTTCACCTTTACATCTCTCTTCACATTCTAACCTGACCCTCTTAGGAAGACCACTGTAATCATGAGGGGGCCACCCAGCTAATCCAGAACAATCTCCCCATCTCAAGATCTCTAAATTTATCTCATCTGCAAGGTCCCTTTTGTCTTACAAGGTAACACATTTACAGGGTCTAGGAATTAGGTCATGGATACCTTCAGGGTCCGTTACTCTTTACACACACCACCGCTAGGTTGTGATAAATTATGTGCATGCCAAATAATACCTGCAGCAACCAGTAAGTAACCTGTGTGAAGCAAGATCTTCAAAACCACTACGGATGGATCGAAATGGAATTCCAAAAAGATGTGTGACTCGCAGAACAGCAGGAAAAAGAAAACAGTGAAACGTGAAAGCAGGGAGAACATAAATAGATAATAAAATGATGGATTTAACACTATCACATCAAAAATAACATAAAGGGCAAACAGTCTAAATACTCCAATCAAAAGACTGGATTAGAAGAGTAGATTAGAAAACAAACCAGCTCAAAGCTGCGCCAAGAAACTCACTGTCTTAGTTAGATTTGCTAGAACCAATGGTTGTAAGAGAGCAGATTTAATAATGGACATTTATAGATTACAACATTCACCCAGAAGCCAAATGCAGAAGGTGCCGAATGTCCATCTAGGCACTGGAGACCCAAAAGATCCAATTGAGGGCTGGGAGCCCATAGCGCTGTCCGTGTACGTCCGTGTCTGCACACGACGGCTGAAAAGATCTTCCCTGGAACCAGGATACGATGCTCACACCAGAGCTCCCCCGAAGCAACAGCAGCCATCCCAGACAACGGCAAGGCCCCGAGCTCCTTCCTCAATGAGGACAGCCGAGCCCCCTCCGGAAGAACCAGCCGCAGCAGAGCTTCTCCTGGGAAACAGCCCGCCAACTAGCTACGGCTCCCACTCTGCCTTATGTTGCATCAGCAACAACCCTCAGGTGGATCTTGTACGCCCAGCATCACACCAACTCAGTCCAGCTGGGCGTTCTGGCTCAAGTTGACTATATTAGGTCCACCACACTCACCAAAATAACAACATAGGTAGCTTGAAAGCAAAAGGTTTGAAAAATATATGGCATATAAGCATCAAGAAGAGACAGCAGGAGCAACTATATTGATAATAAATAAAGTCAAATCAGAGCAAAGAAAGTCACAGAGGCAGGGAGGGCTGCTCCACAAGGAGGAAAGTGTCAGTGCACCAAGAAGTCATAACAGGGGTTGGGGATTTAGCTCAGAGCACTTGCCTAGCAAGCAAGGCTGTGAGTTCGATCCCCAGCACCAGAAAAGAAGTCATAACAATCCAAAGTGTGAATTTACCTGTTACAGTTTGTGCCTAGATGTCCCCCCAAAGCCTCACAGGTGGGGATTTTCAGAGGTGGCTGAATCTAGAGTGCACGATGCTGAGATTAAGGGCGTGTGGCTACTAAATCAATCCACGGATTGGTCTGGCACACCCCTAATCCTGGCAGTCTGGATAAGATATAACTGGCAGAAAAAAGCTGTTTAGATCCCTTGCTTGCCTTGCTGCCTTCTGCCTGTCTGTGGTGCACCCTGCCTTGAGCCAGGTGATTGTGGACTGAAACCTCTACAGACTGTGAGCTAAATAAACCTTTCCCCCTTCAACTTTGGGTGTTGGACATTTTGTCTCACCAACAAGAGAAAAGTAACTAAGACATCACCAAAAATCATATTTGCAAAGCATATGAAGAAAAACTTGATAGAACTGAAAGGAAAAATAGATCACAATTACCCTTGAAGATTTCCAGCCCCTTTAACAACAATTGATACAAGGTGATAACAATGACAACAACAACAAAGCAAGATTGAAGAAGAATTCAGCATCACCAACTAACTGGGACCCACCAGCATTTACAGAATGTCAGCCAACCACAGCCGAGTACACACGCCTTTCAAATTCCCACAGAACATCTGCTACAATCCACCACACCCTGGGACAGAAACCTCAGCAACTTTTGGGAAACGGAAATCATATAAAATATATTCTCTGATCAAATGAAATCAGCCGGGTGTGGTGGCACACATCTGTAATCCCAGCACTCTGGGAGGCCGAGGCAGAAGAATCACATATTCAAACCCAGCCTGGATAATTGAGCAATTTAGTGACACCCTGTCTCAAAATAAAAAATATGAAATGAAATCAAACTGGGTATTAATAACAAAGAGGTAACAAGAAATTTTCCAAAAATTTAGGAATTAAACATCACGCTTCTAATTCATCAGCAGGTCAAAGAGGAAGTCTCAGGAAAAAACATTTTTTTTAATATGTTGAACTTAATGAGAAAGAAAATACAGTAAATTAAAATCTATGGGATGCTATTAAGCAGGACTTAGAGGGAAATTTAGAGCACTAAATGCTTCCATTAAAGGAGGAAGGGTCTCATGTCCATAATTCAGACTGCTACCTTGAGAGAGCTTTAGCAAATGAAAGGGGACTGGGAGATGAGGGGGAAGGAGGAGGGACAAAGGAGAATTAAGAGGTGTTATGTACATGTACCAGCTCTCCACAAGGAATGTGATTATTAGATACTGCAAACATGTACAGATAAAATTAAAAATCAAAATTAAAGAAATAAGAAAAGAAGCCAATTAAACTCCAAACACGCAAAAGCAAGAAACCAATAAAAATAAGAGCAGGAATCAATGAAGTTGAAAATGAGAGAGAAAGGTGGAGTGGAGAACTGGGCCTTTGAAAAGACAAAAAAAAACCCGCAAAACCCTAGCAAGACTGAAAACCAAAGAGAGAAATTACTAATACCCAGAACAAATAAGAGCTATATCCCACGTCCCAAAAGGCAGTTCGAGTTATTTCAAATGTCTCTACACACATAAACTTGATAACTCACGTGAAATAGGCTGAAAGAATTCCCACAACTCACCCAAATGGAATCGATTACTTGAGTCACCTTATAAGTATCAAAGAAATGAAATCGTAATTTAAAAAAAATTTTTAAATCTCCCCGCTGAGTTGCTCTCACTGCTAAATTCTACCAAATACTTGAAGAATTATCACCAATTTTATATAATCTCTTCTAAAAAGTAGAAAAAATACTCTCCCACTCATTTATGAGGCCTGTATGTCACAAAAATACAGTACCCTATTATTCTTTGGAGAAGCCCCCAAAGATATCAGTACACACGCACACACACGTGACCATTGTGATCTGGCCACAGCCCATTGGCCATTGGAGATCACCTAGCTGGACAAGTAAGTGTTAAAGGAAAAGCTCTCATATAGAAAAATATAAAAACAGAAATGTAGGATTGAGCGAATCATTCCAAAGAGAACACTCATGTACCCAGCAACCAGGTCAAGAAAGGAACCTCGCACACACCCAGAAGCTCTGACATCTCCCCTCCCCACACCTCCCTCACCCCAAAGCTGGCTGCTTCCCGATTTCTAACACAACCCTTCAGTGTCCTCTAGCTTCATTTCAGGTAAATGGAATCATACAAGACGTGCCCTTTTGTATCTGATTCCTCTCATTTAGCACTATGTCTGTGCAATCGTCTTTTTCAGTTTTCCAGTTATTATTTTATTTTGTAGTAATTACTAGCATTAGAAACACCACCTGTGTTTGTACCATGGGTATGTCTGGCACCTTGTGCAGTTCCCTGATAAATTCTCATTACTGTTCTCAGGAATTTCCAGGAGCACAGTAAGCAGCCCTGTTATTTTCTTTCCCCTGATTTTGCATGGGAGGGAACTTTTCAGTGCGACACTGGACAGACATGCAGATGACGGCCCCCGGGGCTCCTCCCTGACTCCAGAGAGCTTTCCGCATTTCCTACACTAAAGATGGTACCTGTTTGTTGCAAGCTTTTATAGGCTTGCAGATTTTTGTAATTAAAAAGGCTACTTAGTGTTTGGGGTTTTTTTTAATTTTCATTAGTACATGTCTGTAATATGTAATGATTATATTTATCACGGGGCGTTGGTACATGAACGTAACACAAGTAGTTGTAAACAGAATGATATCGAATCTCAGAATCTATTGAGATAATCACGTGGGGGTCGGGAAGGGTCGCCGTGGCCGGCGCCTGGGCCGTCTGCGGTTTAACTTCATTTCTGCGGGCTTGTCGTTATCTCTGCAGACTCCAGGCAGCATCAGTCCTTCTTGGTGTGTGAAGATAATCCAGAGAATTGAAGAAGTTTCTAAGAAGAGTGTGCTGGGGATGCTCTAGGAAAAGAGTGAGTGCGGAAGAAAGTGAGCATCATGGGTCAGAACAACAGCCTGTCGCCCTGTCCTCAGGGCTTGGCCTCTCCCCAGGGTGCCGTGACTCCTGGAATCCCCATCTTTAGTCCAGTGATGCCTTACGGCACAGACCGACACCACAGCGTGTTCAGAACACCAGTCGCCTGTCTGTTCTGGAGGAGCAGCAGAGACAGCAGCAGAGACAGACAGTGGCAGCCGCGGCAGAGTGCAGCAGTCGGCACCCCAGCAGGCGACTCAGGAGGCGTCAGGCCAGACCCCACAACTCTTCCACTCACAGACTCTTACAACTGCACCCCTGCCGGGTGCCACCCCCCTGTACCCCTCCCCGATGACCCCATGACCCCCCATGACCCCCATCACTCCGGCTACACCAGCCTCTGAGAGCTCTGGGATAGTGCAACAGTTGCAAAATAGTGTATCCACAGTGAATCTGGGTTGCTAACTTGACCTAAAGATCATTGCACTTTGTGCCTGAAGTGCTGAATATAATCCCAAGCGGTTTGCTTCTGTAATCACGAGAATAAGAGAGCCCCGAACCACAGCGCTGATTTTCAGTTCTGGGAAAATGGTGTGCACGGGAGCCAAGAGTGAAGAACAGTCCAGATTAGCAGCAAGAAAATATGCCAGAGTGTGCAGAAGTTGGGTTTTCCAGCCAAATTCTTGGACTTCCAAGATCCAGAATATGGTGGGGAGCTGTGATGTGAAGTTCCCCTTAAGATTGGACGGGCTTGTGCTTACCCACCAGCAGTTCAGTAGTTATGAGTCAGAGTTATTTCCCAGATTAATTTACTGAATGATCAAACCCAGAATTGTTCTCTTTGTTTTCGTTTCTGGAAAAGTTGTGTTAACAGGTGCTAAAGTCAGTGCAGAAATTTATAAAGCATTTGAAAACATCTACCCTATTCTAAAGGGATTCAGGAAGACAACGTAGTGGCTGTTTATGTACTCCTGAGCCCCATCCCCCCTTCGTTTTTAAACAAATCAGTTTGGTGTCTTTAATGGTGGTGGTGTGAGAAGACAGATGCTCAGGTGCAGGGCGTGTCGCCAAGCAGCTCTCATACCAGCTCCCACTGAGGACACCCCGAAGCATTACTGTGAGTTGCTATCTGGGTGGCACTGCCCGTCTATCTATATGTAGATTTTAAACCCTTGCCGTTGACGAGTTGGTTTAAGGGATAAAAGTTTTAAGTGTTAAAGCCACCTGTACCATTGCACTTATTTTGTTTAATTTTTTCCCCATAAATCACTTTGTATTTCTACCAGAAGCGTAAAAATCTTTTTTAAAAGTGTTGTTTTCTAATTTGTAACTCTTAGGGCTTATTTTTGTGCCAGACACATTCCACCTTTCCAGTATTGCAGGACAGAATAGATGTATTAATGAAAACAAATGGCTGTACTTATTTTTCTTTCAGAGTACTCTGTACAATAAATGCAGTCTACAAGAGTGTTAGATTGTTGTTATAAATGCTACCTTGTAAGTTACATGATCATACTGTTAAAAAAAATGTATTTGAGCTATAATGCCTGAAACCATTTTGCTGTTTGTTCGTCATTCGTTTTAGTCAGTGTTCCGTTGTACGTCGCAGAGATGGATGCGTGTTCATACTGAGCGAGTGTCCCTAGTGCTTTGCATACAGTGCAGGAACCCTCAGGAGTCCTTTCCGAGGCGTGGAGAGCCCACCCCCTTCATAAGGTTCTGGAGCTGCTGAGGGACCAGGCGAGCTCTGAAGTGGCCCTCAGGTGGCAGGCTGGTGCCCCACCCCGCACTTAACCTTCTTCAAGGGCTGCTCCTTCCCTGGTGTGATGTTTTTGGTGATGGTCCCCTTCCCCCAGTGGAATTGCAGACAGGTCTTTATAATAGTTTCCTAGTTTCATTAGATTTTTTGTTCTTTTCAATTGTAAAAGCATTTTCACAGGGCTCAGATGTATATATTCAGAAGGGGGAGGTCCATTCTTCCTTCCACTTCCGTTGGTTTCTGCAGGGCCATTACCAGACTAGTGGGTACCTTCAAGCAGTAATCTGTGTAATTCTATCTTTGGGAGTGCTTTTAATCCCATTTTAGGAAAAACAGTAACGCATACAGTATTTGTTTTTTGGCTTTGCTTTTTTTCAGTCAGTATGTCAAACATTTTTCCAAAATAGTCTATTTTTTTGTAGTACTGAACTCAGGACCTTGCACACTTAGATAAGCAATCTACCACTGAGATATGTCTCTAGCCCTTTTTATTTTATTCTGACACAAAATCTCACTAACTTGTCCAGGCCGAGCTACAGTCTTCCTGCCTCAGCCTTCTGGGTAGCTAGAATTAACAGGCATGTGCCACTCCACTCAGCTAAGATATGGAATCTAAGTTCTCTGCCTTTATTTATTCAGCCATTCCCTGAATGGTGGTCCTTCACCTTATCTCCAGTGTTTGCCATTATAAACAGTGCTGAGGGAATATCCTTGTAAGAACAGGCTGTCACTGTAATGAACCTTCTTAGAAGAAGAATTACTGTATTAGGGATCGTTTGTACATCCTCAGTTTTGATAGCTCGATACCAGCTTGCATCCCAAGACAGCAGTGTGCAAAGCAGCCTTTTCTTACATTTCCCTGTTGTCACTGATGCCAGTCAGGTGGACTATTTGCAAAGACACTCCGTTACCTGTGTCTGGCTAAGAAGGTCTTCTCACATAAGTAGGTCTTTTTATTGCTCAGGAAAGCTTTGTAATTTTTTTTCACACAGGAATTTTACATTTCATAAATTTTTCTGGGACACCGTCCCGCTGGGTAGTCCAGGCTGGTCTCTTGAACTCACTCTGTGGCCCAGGCCGGCCCTGAGCTTGTGGCAGTCCTCCTGCCTCAGCCTCCCAAGCACTCGGCTTTACAGGCATGTGCCACCACACCTGGCAACATTTCACGTTTTTTCCTTACTTCTGGTATATATTGTGGCTTCTGTTTTGTTAATGAAATTTTTTTCATAATAATTTAAAATTGTTTTTATATTACCAGTCTGTTTACTAAACTTTTAGGACTGCTGCTGATTCTTTGGTTGTACTGAATGTTCTAGGTATGTAATTGTCAAAAGGCAGTAATTTTATCTTTTTCTGTCTCAAAAAAAAAAAGATAATCATGTGACTTTTCTCTTTTCTGATGAACCGCAAGGATTTATTTCTAAATGCCAAGCCAGTCTTACATTTCTGAATATATATAGACATAGATATAGAGCTATTCATTCAGTCCATAATATGACAATATTTGGCCTCTAAACATAAAATTTTATTGAAGCCTCGCGTATGTACTCATAGCCTGCATATTATAGCAAATGCACAAATCATAAACGCACACACTAAAGGACACTCTGCCCCAGATGCCAGGGCCCGGGCAGGCTAAGCGTGTGGCACTGAGCCACCCCGGTGCAGATGACTCCTTCTTGGAAGACACTTCTCCCATCCCGTTCGCATCGTGTTTGGTGGGTCTGTCTCTCAGGGTCCTTTAAGGGTCCTCAGAGCCGCCCGTCTCCCTGCCCGGGCCCAGCACCCCTTGTCCTCTTCTGAGCAGGAAAGG
>PVJO010034517.1:0-10848 GCA_004026905.1 Hystrix cristata | reverse complement strand
AAATAATTGATGTTCCACAGCCTCAGTCCTGCCAGTTGCTGAAACATAAACAGCTTCTTAAAACATACTAAACAGGGAAACAGAACGTTATCTAACAGGATACTTTAAAAGTACTGCTGGTTTACCTCATCAGCAAAACTAATCATGTTTTATCCTACAGACACCAAAGACAAAGCACTTAGCTAAAGTCCAACTCTATATATGAAATCCATTCAGAATGTCTTCTCGGCGCACACTTTCTGGAAAGCAATTTGGCTGTTTGACATATGTCAAATGCCAACTCTGGAACTCATCTCTGGAACTCATTGCAGATCAAACTGATATACAATAGCAAAACCGTGAAAATCACATAGATGTCTAATAATGAGGGAATGAGCAAATATACAAATTACAAGGTGATAATAAGGTTTTTCAGGGCCAATGTGGTAGCACACATTTGTAATTTCAGCTACTTGGGAGGCTGAGGCAGGAGGATGCAAAATTCAAAGCCAGCTTGGACAATTTATCGAGACACTTTTTCAGAATAAAACTAAAAAATACCATGCCACGCAGTGGTACATGCCCATAATCCCAACAGTTTAGTGAGACACTGCCTTAAAATAAGAAATTTTTAAAAAAGTGGGGGCCTGAGGATGTAGCTCAGTGGTAGAGCTCCCTACAGTTCAGTAACTAGTACCAGAAAAAAAAAAGTTACACACATCAAAAGAGTAGATTACATATAGGAAAAAAACTTTATTTATTTATTTTTTGTGCTGAGAATTGAACTAAGGGCCTTGCACTTGCTAGGCAAGCACTCTACCACTTGAGCTAAATCCCAACCCCCAGGAAAAAAACTTTGAAGGAATAAAATCTCCTAATTTGCAGTTCTATGGTTCTAACCTCATGTGCATCTAAAGAAACAGGTGGAAAAAGTAGAAAGCACATCACCTCTACTTTCTAATTCTCTGCTGCTCATTAGCTTTGTTGCCCTTGGAATTTCACTTAGCCTCTCTGGATATCCTAGCCACAGCTATAAAATGGTGGCAAAATTAGACTACTTTTCTACAAACTCTTAAGACTCAGATCCAGATTTCTACAATCTTCCTGAATATCTTCTTTTCCTAAATCTCAGGAGTAATAAACGTTTCCATGATTAACCATTCTGGTTGGAAACAACCTGAAAAGTATATGCAAACTGTTATAACACTATCCTCTTTAAAAATAGGGTACATAATGTTGCCAGTTACTGTGGCACATGCCTGTAATTCTTAGGAGGCTGAGGCAGGAGAATAATGAGTTCAGTGCTAACTCGGGCTATATAAAAGAGTTCAAGACTAGCCTGGACTACATACACAGTGAGACCTTGTCTCAGAAAACAAAAAAATTGAAAACATAATGTTTACCTATAATACTTGGGCAAATTATATTAAATATTTCTTAGTAACTATGTAAGGTATCTAAGCATCCTAGTCAAAGATTACTCAACATACATTACACACACGGGCCACATGACTTATTATGCAATAGCTGCCAGAATATTTAGCAAAGGACATCATTTCATTCCAACACTAATCAGAAAATTAAGATCCAGGTGTGTTCCTGTTTGGCAGGGTGCAGATACTGGGGACTGAACTCAAGGCCTTGGTACTGAGCTACATCCCCAGCCTTGTATTTTTGTATTTTGAGACAAGGTCTCACTAAGACGTTAAATTACCCAGCCTGGGTTGGAACTTTAAATCCACCTTCCTGAGTCTCCCAGAGGGCTGGGATTAAAGCAGCTCCTTACCTCATCTGGCTGCAGGGAGTTTTCTGGTTTTTTTTTTTTTAATTCTTTTTTACTTCCAAGTATATTTTTCTATTTTTTGAGACAGGGTCTCGCTATGTAGTTCAAGCTGGCCTCGAACTCACTATGTAGCCCAGGCTGCCCTCGAACTCCCAGTGATCCTCCTGCCTTCAGCCTCCCAAATGCTGTGATTACAGGCATGCACCTCCATGCCCCACCAACTTTATTTTTAAGATTTGGGGAGGGGGGTTCCCGGGGATTGAACTCAGGCCCTGCCTGAGTTAAATCCCCAACTTCTGTTTTTAAGATTTTTGAAAAAACGTTTTCTTAAATTGCCCTGGCTAGGCCCAAGCTTGTGATTCTCCTGCCCCAGACTCCCAGAGCACTAAAATATAGGTGTGCACCATGATGCCC
The DNA here is from genome assembly GCA_004026905.1 of Hystrix cristata. Classification (NCBI taxonomy): domain Eukaryota; kingdom Metazoa; phylum Chordata; class Mammalia; order Rodentia; family Hystricidae; genus Hystrix; species Hystrix cristata. Next base: position 8,672 of record PVJO010034517.1, on the reverse strand, counting down.
AGCTAACAATTTTTGGGGGTGAGGGGGTGGCTAGGGATTGAACTCAGGGCCTTGCATAGGTGAGTGCTCTACTACTGAACTAAATCACCAACTCCCCCATTGGCCCCTTTAAAAAAAAAATTGTGGGCTATTATATCTCTTAAGCTACCTGATTCACAAAGTCTTGAACCCAACCTACTACATTTAGCACAAGGATAAAGGGAGACTCAGAACCCAGGGGACCTACACCAAGGGACAAGGGGCGCAGTGAGCTGGTTGGTGTTAGCTGGTAACTGTATTCCAAATTCCAAATCCTTCCCACCTCAAACAAAGAATTGGACGAAGCAGGCCAAAAATCGTGTCAAAGTTTAAAATGGCAAAATGGAGGGTTACTGGCTCTGCAGAGCAAGTTCAGGCCAAACAGAGAAAAAGGAAAGAAAAGCGATAATAACAATAAAAGAAAACAAAATACATACTGAGCCTAAGAGACACGGTAGGGCATATCGTAAGAAGAAACGCCAGCTATCGCGTGCGCGCACGGAGATACCTGCAGGCAGCAAGGGTCCCAAGAGCGCTTCCTCCTGGTGCTGCCTTTATTTATCTAGTCCAGGTTCTCAAGGAAATCCGAGAGAACCTCCACATCCGGTCTGGAAGGACAGCGCTAGATTCCGCCCCAGGCGGATGTCACATCCAGCCCACTCCCCCAGGTCACACGCTCCTTCCCAGGCAGCCCTAGCCACGCCCTACTCTTACCTCAGGGGGATCTCTCACTGCTTGCCCTGTCTTCCAGTAGTCTTCTATCCGGAGTTCAGGGCAAGGATAAATCCGAGGCTTTCAAAAAATAAAACACCTCGTACCCAGCAAAGACATACCTACTTTCATGTCAATTAAAATTATGCGAAACACACAAATGAAAAACGAATTCACAAAGTTTGCAAGAATAGATGAGGGTCAGGAGGGAGCCCGGGTTGGGGGGGCACAAGCCGCCTCTGTTCCTAACAGGGAAGCTCTGGGTAGAGTTCCAGAGTGATGGAAAACCAGGAGTGTTGTAGTAGTACTAGGTGGGGAGATCCAGATGCAGGAAGACTGAGCCTTTTAGTTAAGGCTGTCCCATTTGGTGCTACACAGAGAGAACACACTTCACACACCATCAGAAACCAGAGAAAGATTCAGACAGGCCAGGAAGCCATATCAGAGTCTTTGAAAGATGTGGTCCTAACAAGGACCCGCAGGACTTCTAAGTAACGCTTTGCTTTAGGGACAGTACCAGCAGCAGAAGCCACCAAGGAGACTGGCAGTGGAGCAAAGGAAATCTAGGAAGTTTTGAAAGGGATGTTTCTTTGTTTTTTTTTTTATTTTAATGGTACATTTTCGATATACATATTGATAACATTCATCATTGGGGATTTGTACCTGTACATGATATACCTTGTTGCTTCTTTTTTTCCCGTTCCCGTCCCCTCAGCCCCTCTTCCCTCCCTATTTACAAAAGCTTTGTTTCCATTTTTTCTTTCCATTTCTTATGAAAGGGATGTTTCTTTCCATAACACCCAAAACAATATAGACATCAAGTGGTTCCTTATAAAATAATAGATGAAATGAGGTATTGTTTCAGTAAATCTTTTAATACTGAAGAGCTCTGTCACTAAACAGCCTAATGTTGTAGAATTGCACCAAACCCTACATGTAAGTAATTCAGCTTCACAAACCTGAGCAGGATAAACATTTATTAAATCTCTCTTCACATTTTCACAGTGTGGCTGTAATTTATGTTCTTGTCGCTGGGCAGCTTGAATCACCAGTGGTATAGGCATGACTGTCCTATTGGGTGGCTTTTTATTAATTTTATTAGTAAAAAGACCAAGAAAAGTGATTAGATCTGTTTGTACCACCTGCAGTACACTCAGCCCGATAAGACTGTCATGACTGTACAGAGGTAGGTAGGAGCAGGGTATGGCTAGGGCTGGCTGGGAAGGAGGCTGTGACCTGGGGGAGTGGCCTGCCCTGACACCCCTCACCTGGACATGGAAGTTTTGCATGATTTCCTGGAGAATATGGACTAGATAAATAAAGGCGGCACCAGGAGGAAACTCTCTCTTGGGACCCCTGGTGCCCACGGTGCCTCCTTTCATGCTGAGGGCAGAGTGTCCACGCCACGTGCGAGGGCTGTCCTATCTTTTTACGATAGCCCCCTCCCGCGTCTCTTAGGTGCAGTATGTATTTTGCTTTCTTTTATTGTTATTTTCTCTTTCTCTCCTTTTTCTCTGTTTGGTCTGAACTCGCTCTGCAGAGCCAGTAACCCTCCATTTGGCCACTCTAGTAAAGTTTGATACTGCTTTTGGCCCATTTCATCCAATTCTTTGATCGAGGTGGGAAGGACCTGGAATTTGGAATACAGTTACCTGATGACAGTACCACCCATGGTGCTCACTTCGGCAGCATCTATACTAAAATTGGAACAATACAGAGACGGTCTTTGGTTCAAGCCAGCAGGAACACGTAGAGACAAATGTAGTGACATTTATATTTGATGAATCTGTATTTAACTAACCAATTATATGATTCATTTATAAAAAGTTATATTTATAAAAAGAAAATTGACTTTCATATCTGGGAACTTTATTGGTGAATCTGAATAAACAACTAATTTTCTAAGTGACACACAGTGCTCAACACATCTGTATTTCTGACTCTACAAATCAACATTTCATACAAAAAACAAAGACTTGCGCATTTGGTCTTTAAAAAGATTAAGCCCAAATTTACTACTTCGGATGCATTTTTCTATCTAATAATCTATAATTCTTTGATCATTACCCTTTTCTCCACCTTCAATATAGTCCATAGGACTCACAGCCAGTCCTGGTGGTGCATGTCTGTAACCTCACACTTGGGAGTCTGAGCCAAGCAGATCGCTGTGAGTTAGAAGCTAGCCTGGGATACATAGTGAGTTCAAGGCCAGCCTGAAATACATAGTAAGACCCTGTCGTAAAAGCAAAAAATAAAAAACATTGTGTGGTATAATTGAAAAAAATGGATAAAACTTAACAAGGTATACTTTCAATATTTAAAGGTCACCAAACAAGCTTAGCTTAGCTTTTTCTTATTTAAATTATTATTTTTAATTGGTAAATCATACTTACACATATTTATAGTATATAATGTGATGTTTTGATACATGTATACAATCAGGGATGATTAAGTCAAGTTAATTAACATATTCTCACCATTTTTTTGTGGTGACAGATTAATTTCTCACAACAGAACCTATCACTAGGGCGTGGTGGTCAGTGCCTGAAATCCCATCACCCCGGCTGGCTAAGACAGGAGGATCTCAAAGTCCAGCCCAGCCTGGGCAACTTGGTGACTTAGTGAGACACTTTCTCAAAATGAAAAATAAAGGGCTGGGGATTTAGCTCAGTGGTCAGAGTGCTTGCCTAGCAAGCACAAGGCCCTGAGTTCGATCCCCAGTACCCCCTCCAAAAAAATCGAAATGAAAAATAAAAAAGGGCTGGGGATGTAGCTCATTGCAAAGGTCCTGAGTTCAACTCCCACTATAAAAACAAACAAACAAACAAAAAAACCCACAAAACCAAAAGCAAAACCCTAGAACCTATCCATACCATTAAAATTAAAAAAGAATAGTCTAGTACTAATAGTGGAGTCACGGGGTCACTGTGAATTGAACAGCACTGCACAGTTTTCCTGATGTTATTAACTAAAATAATCTAATGCAAAAGTGGGAGGATGGGGTTGGGGATTTAGCTCAGTGGTCAGAGTGCTTGCCTAGCAAGCACAAGGCCCTGAGTTCAATCCCCGGCACCCCCCCAAAAAAAGGAAAAAGTGGGGGAACACGATGTGAATATGTTATACAAACCATAAGTACACTACTGTAGTCTACATTGGGATATATACTGAGAGTCCCTTTTCAATATTTTTCACTGTTTCTGCATTAATTGGGTAGAGTTGCTATAAATGACAACAGTTACTACTAACCTGTTCCCATGGGCAGCCAGCCATGGTGCTGGCCACTTAACATTTTTCATTCACTTAATCCTCAGAGCAACTCTGCAAGAAACACTGTGATTTGCATTTAACAGATGATAAAGCAAGGACTCAAAAAGGATAGAAATCTCCTAAGTGCCTGATTCAGATTTCAAATCCAGAGTAGCTTGACATCAAAGTTCATGCTTATTACATTAAGCTATACTACCTATTAAAGACATAAACATAAAATCAGCAAGAAGTTTCTCAAAGATTTAATCAACATTTTTAGGTTTTTCATGCGTAACTACTTCTCTGCAACAAATACAACTGCTTGTAGTAACACTCAGAAATACTGTAAATTAATTCAAATCTTGTGAAAGGGATAGGATAAATAAGGTGACTCCAATTCTAATCTCAAAGATATATCAGAAAATGCATTCCACTCAGACTAAATAAAGCCTCACCTTTTCCCTATCTCATAAATGGTTTTTTGGTTTTGTTTTTATTTTTTGTTTGAGACAGGGTCTTACTAAGTATTTCAAGTCATCTTTGAACTCACTCTGTAGCCCATGCTGGCCTCAAACCTTCAGTGATTCTCTTGCTGGGCCCTCAGGGCTGGGCTTACAGGCATTGGCCACCTTGCCTAGCTTCTGTGTCACATAAAAGCTCTAATATGAGTACATTCACTAAAGTTAACAAACCTTTTCCTTATTAATTTTAGTGGCACTCTTACACACACCTGTTCAACAGACAGTCATTCCAAAAACAAAGATATTACAAAGGGAGCACACAAGAGGGCGACTTTGTTTACACTTATGTGTTCCATTCTTCAAAAAAGACTTGGAATAGGGATTTAGCTAAAGTGATAGAGTGCTTACCTAGCAAGCACAAGGCCCTGAATTTGATCTCTAGCACCCCCAAAAAAGTTTGGATTTCTGCTAATCTCTTTTTATCCAAGTCTTACTCACCCCTGTTGCTCTATTACAGGAAGGACTAAAAGTCACAAGCTATCTGTTCTCTCCAACAAGGTATCCCTCACTGAAACATTCATGTAACCAAGCCAGACAGACAGCTAGTTGCCTGTTAAATAAGGATTTCAACAGTCATCTAAAAGGTGGAAGAAGTCCTGCTATCTCTCTTTAGAACAGTCTCAAAGCTCATCCCCAGCAATAAGAACTCTATCTTCAAAGACCCAATCAGAGCAACTTTTGATATCCAAGTGAGGACCGAAGGGAAATCCGTCACTCCTATTGTTCCCCAACCAAAGAGGCAAAACTGAACTGTCCTACTCCATCAATGCTGAATAAACACATTTTATAAGTTCTCAGGATAATTTTCCTCCCTGACAGCCATTTTCTGGACCTGCAGTTAAAATAAATTCCTGCCAAATCACTTTCCTTCTCTTCAAGCGAGAAACGCCCAACTGCTCTTTTGCAAAATCAAACTTTATGCTTACTACACATCCACTTAACAATTCGTTTAAAATAATGAGCTCCAGGGTTGGGGATTTAGTTCAGTGGTAGAGCACTTGCCTTACAAGCTCAAGGCCCTTAAATTCGATCTCCAGCATCCCCTCCAAAGGAAAATAATGAGCCTTGGAAAACCAAAGATTTCTTATTCTTCAGTTTAGTAAGTACTATGGACTAGTGTGGACTAGGTGGAACTATCTGTCCCTCCCCAGCTTCTGTGTATGAGCTCAGCAGTCACCTTGGTCTTTGAGCCCAGACACTGCCCTCCCACAGGAGGGAGAAGGGAGAGCTCTTTCCCTGGCAGCACCCTAGAAAGGAGGAGAAGAGAAAGAGGTTGCTGCCGGTGTTGTTTCTATTTATAGAATGGAGTTCCCATGGACACTTGGGAGAACTCCCTCCTGTCCACCTGAGAGAGGAGGCGCTTGAAATTGGCACCTCCCGCTGACCTCGGGTCCAGGTCATTCCCCGGGGCTGAGTGGGGTGGAAGCCACTCCTCCAGGTCACGTTCCCTTGCCAGCCAGCCTTAGCCACGCCCTATTCCTGCCTCAGAAGGAGATGGAGCTGACACTGGTGGGGCTGCGGCACTGGGGTAAGACGGTGGCCGTCTTTGTGTCATCGCGGTGAGCGCCCGCCCGCTCTCGCCTCGGTTTCACAGCCAGCGCCGCCGGGCGCCTCCCTCCAGGCCCGACTTAGGCCCTCTGCTGTGTGCGCGGGCCGGTGGCGGGGGAGGGGGCTGCGGGCCGCGCCTGTCACCTCCCTGCCAGGAGCCTGTGGGGAGGTTGTAGTTCCGAGGTCAGCACCTGGATGTTTAATTCCATTTAGCCTTGAGAGGGCGGTGCCTTTGGATGCTTGGAAAGGGTCCAGTTGAGCTTGTCACATTCTCAAAGTGTGTGTACGGGGAGGGGGGATTGTGGGTTCCCTCCCTTGTGGTCTGCGGGGGCAGCTAAGGGTTAAACTTGAACAGTTTTCATGTATTTACTAGCTACATGTATTTCTTCTGAGAAATGTCTGTTCATTTTAGTTGCCCATTTTTTGATTATGTCTTTTATTTTGGAGTGTCTAACTTTGTGAGTTTTTTTAATATATTCTAGATATTTGTCCACTGTCTGAGGAATGATAAATGGCAATTTTTCTGCCATTCTTCAGGCAGTCTCTTCACATTGTGGTTATTTCTTTTGCTATGCAGAACCTTTATAATTTGATATGATTATATTTGTTGGCTCTTGGTATTATCTCTTGTGCAATTGGGGTTCTCTTCAGAAACCCAATGCCTGAACCTGTTTCTTCAAGGGTTGTACCTATTTTATCTTTCAGCAGATTGTTTCTGTTTCAATATTTAGATCTTCGGTCCATTTTTATTTTAGTTTAGTATATGGTGAGAGAGATGGGTCTAGATTTAGTCTTACCAGTTTTCTAAGGACCATTTATTAAAAAGGCTATCTTTCCTCCAACCTAAATTTTTGGCCCCTCTCTCAAAGATCTCATAACTCAATGTCTCCGAATTATTTGTGTATCACTTATTCTGTTCCACTGACCCACATGTGTTTTTTGTGAATACCATGGTCTTTTTATCACTGTAGCTTTGTAGTATAACTTGAAGTCTACAATTGTGACTCCTCATGCCTTGTTCTGGTTGCTCAGGATTGCTTTTGCTATTTGATGACTCTTATGAGTCATAGAATAATCCTATGAATTTTAAGATTATTTGACCTACTTCTGTGAGCATTGTTTTGGGGTTTTTTTGTTTTGTTTTGTTTTGTTATTGGTGCCAGGGATCGAACTCAGGGCCTTGTGTAACAAGCACTCTAACCTCTGAGCTAAATCTCCAACCCTCCGTGAGTATTGTTGGTATTTTCTGATTGGGATTGCAATACATCTGTCAGTTTTGGAAGGATGGCCATATTGACTATATTGGTTCTGCTTATCTGAGAATAAAGGATATCATTCCTTTTTCTGGTGTACTCTTTGGTGTCCTTTTTTAGAGTACTGTAGTTTTCATTATAGAAGTTTTTCTTTTTTTTTATTTTGACCAGGTTAATTCCTAGGTATTTAATTGTTTTGATGTGATTGAGAAAGGTATCGTTTCCCTAATTACTTTCTTGGTGAGTTTCTTATTGATTTGTCTGTTGACTTTGTATGCTATGATGCTGATGTTAGTTATTAATTCTAGGAGTCTTTTGGTGGAATCTTTTTTGGTCTTCTATATAGAGGATCATGTCATCTGAAAATAATGACAGTTTTTATTTTATTTTATTTATTTATTTATTTATTTTTGTGGTGCTGGGGATCGAACTCAGGGCCTTGTGCTTGCAAGGCAAGCACTCTAATCACTGAGCTAAATCCCCAGCCCCAGTTTTTCTTATTCTTTTCCTATGCATATCCCTTTTATGTCTTTCTATTGCCTGATTGTTCTGGGTAATGTTTTGAGAACTACAGCAAATGCTAGTGGAGATAGCAGACATCCTTCTTGTGTTCCTGATTTTAAAGTAAAAGCTTCCCTCCCCCATTTAATATGATGTCAGCCATTGTTTTGTCATAAATGGCTTTTATCAGATTGAGATAAGATCCTTCCATATCTATATTCTTCAGGGTTTTTGTCATGAATGGATCTTGGATTTTGTCACAGGCTTTTCCTGAGTCAATTGAGATAATCACATGATTTTTCCTTGTTTCTGTTTGTATGATGTATTACATTTATTGATTTGTATGTTCAACCATCCTTGGGTGCCTGGAATGAATCCTACTTGGTCATGATGTATGATCTATTTTATTATTTGTTGCATCCTCTTGCCAGTATTTGCTGAGGAGTTTTATATCGATCTTCATTAAAGGAATTGAACTGTAGTTCTTTTTTAAATAGATTTTTATTAAAATTTATCCAAAATTATACAAACTTACAGGCCATTACACAAGCTTACAGACCACAATACATCGCGCCTTTTGCTTATGACGACAAGCAATATAAACAACCACATAGATGCAGCATTAAGTCACAACTACATAAAGTTACTGTTGTACCTAGTGTACATGTCACTGTTTTAAGTTTGGGTTATTAGGTTCTTGTTTTTAAGATATCATTATTCCTCTGGATTCCCATTCCCCTCCCCCTTTGCCCTCTTCTTGTTCCCTTGGACCCTTTGCCTATTAGTTTATATCTACCTTTTGCCTTTTTGTATCCATTGTTTACCCTTTTTTGTTTGTATTTTGCCTCACTCAAATGAGGGATACCATACAGTA
>PVJO010034516.1:0-10854 GCA_004026905.1 Hystrix cristata | reverse complement strand
GCACTGTTTCATTTTCTTTTCTTCAAAAAGAACAAACCATTAGACTTCATGACAATGAATGACGAATGGAAAGTTAATCTCTGCCTTATGATACAATTGAAAATCTCTCCCAAATTTCATTGCCTTCCTCTTTGGTGGAATAAACTATCTTTACTGCCTGTAAATATTCTACATTGTACCTTTGCCCATACTTTATCCTAGACTAGAGCAGCTTAGCAGATTTGAATTTGACACTATTCATATTTTCAGATCAAATAATTAACACTGAAGGAAACTTGGAACCACCTAAGATAAAAACCAGTTTCTTTTAGCCATGTAACTTCAACACATTTTACTTATCAAAGGCGCCTGAACACTGACTATTACAGGTTACCTAGGAAACCTGCAATGACTGCATTTGAAAACAACACAAAGCTCTCTGAAGCAGAATGTTATTTTTAAAAAAAAATCTGTTTGGGGGATGGTAAAAGAAATGGTTAACAAGTAATGATCAGTACACAACTCTGTTTTATCTGCATTTTTATTCTTCGTATTATCCTTCTCTTTCCTTCTATTTCTGCCACTAAGTTGCTATAAAAAGAAAAAGCTAAAGAGTATAAAAATGGATCAAGAGAAACGATTTCTGTTGCCCACGATGATCCAGTACACAAGTTCTGACTCTGTTGCTCTTCAGATAGCAGAATTCATCTTTATGTCTTTTTTGTATTCACTAAGGTAGAGTGACCAATATCCTATTTGCCCGGTATAATCCCAGTTGATACACTTAGTGTCGGCAAAATTATTAATGGTGCCCCATTTTAGTTGAAAAATATTCAGGATTGGATGATAAATTATGTGATTTATCTGCAAATGCAGGTTCTCAACTGTACATAATCCTTAGTGTATCAGGATTAGCATTGTCAGTGAGGCCTTAATTAAGTGTCTATGACTGCAAAATGTATTGGAGGATATAAAATTGCACTGGAATAATAGTGTCTTTGAAGGGCTAAACACAGATAATCTACCTGAAAAAAATATACATAGCATGCTATATTAATTCTTTGCAGTATTTACTATAATGTTTTAAAGCACTTAACTACTAAAATAATAAGATGATGATATCATTCCCTATTGCCACTATGACAACAGCAGTTTTTTAAAAATTCTCATATCCAATGTAATAAATTACACCGAGAGGTCGCTTCCTCAAAAGCCATAAAATGGAGAAAGATAAAGTGTCTATGAATGAGTTGCTGTAATTCTGCAAGCCCACAGCATCTTGTTAGCAACAAAATCAAGGTCACCTTGGCTACTGCCCAATCTAGAAACTATCACTAAGAAACTGCCTCGGGGTTGGGATTTTGTATGATATTTTGAGAATGGTCGCAGTGTTCTCTAAAACCCAATTACTAAGTGCATTATTATCACCGACACACTGACAGAACTTTTCTGTGTTTGCAAGGTGTAGTGCATTCTTGCTCAGCTTAAAGGAGCTTGAGAATTGCTTCTGGGTGATTCTACTCAGTTAAAAATAAACATGAAGAATTCCTTTCATACCACTGGAAGAGGAGGTTTTCTCTTTCTTTCTCACCAATACTTGTTTTACAGCGTAAATAAATTTTATACCAATATGACTTAGAAAACTAAAAAGATATTTTAAGGGTCAAATCTCAATGTTGCCATCTCTTGCTTTTGTGTGCTTAACCCTCCATCCGATGCTTGATTTTCTAATTTTTTTATAATGAGAATTACAGGGGTTCTACCTCAAAAAAAAAAATTGTTGGACTGAAATGAAAGAAACAATGCAAAGTTTCTGGCATGATGTCAGCTAAATTTAAAGGCAAACACAGGTTCTCAACTGTACCTACTCCTCAGCGTAGCAGGATCAGCATTATCAGCAAGGTTCTTCCAATGACCTTTTCCTATGCTAGGTTAGAGCCAGAGTGTTAAAACGAAATTGACTGAAATGCTTCTTAAACTACAAATTCCTGATCCAACATGTGAAAATCGGATTAAAAAATATTCATGTATGCTCTGGATCACACTAGCACAAACACGAATCAGAGATAATAAAAACTCACCATAACATCAAGTCTGAAGCTTCACCTTCAAAAACCACAGTCAAGCGGTTAGCATCTCCTTCTGGATATTCTGCCAGCAAGTCTGTATGGCTCACGATGAATTTAACTTAAATTTTAAAATTACTATTGCTTCTGTAAATGAGTCTTCTATGTCAAAACCTCAATATGCTCATTCTCTTCCTCTCCAGCCTCAAAGACTACACACTCCCAATATCTTGCATCTTTCTCCTCCATGCCACCCTCACTCTCTGCCCCAGTATCCCCAGCTTGGTTTGTATAACCATCGTGTAGTCGGTTCTTATTTGGTTTCTCTGTCTCTGTTCTTTCTCTCAAGCCATTCAGTACTACTACTCCTGCTACCAAACGTGCATTCCCAAAGCGCGGTTACAATTTTATAACACTTTACACATTTCCAACACCTTACACATTTCCAATGCGGATGTGAAAAAGATTGAAAAATTCATGTACATCACTAGTGGGAGTGTAAAACAGTGAAGGCACCTTTGAAAACAGTTGACAATTTAATAAAAAAAGACACTACATGACTAGTATATATATTATATAATGTATATTAAATTTTGCATGGAAATATATAGATATACAAAAACTTATGTTCACAGCAACATTGAATAATACTGAAAAACTGTGCTAAGTTAAAGAAGATGCACAGAATGTCGTATATATTTATATGAATGTCTAGAATAGACAGCTCCATTGAGAGATGGTTGCCAGTAGCTTGGGACAGGGTAAAGAATGACTAGTAGTGGGTATAAGGTTTCTTTTGAAGGTGATGAAAACATTCTGGAATTATACAGTGGTGATGGATGCACAATCTTATAAATACACGAAAACTCGCTGGATCGTGCACTTTGAAAGGATGAGTTTTATGTAATATGAATTATTTCCATTTAAAATATGTCCTCATTGTGCTCGCTTCAGCAGCACATATACTAAAATATGTCCTCGTTAGCTCCTCCCTGTCTGCAAAGGTCATTTTAAGCTTCCTAGTCTGGTCTGTGAGATTCAGTCCTCAGTTGTCTCTCTTCATGTGTCCAACAACCCGGCCTAATGAGCCAATGTCCTTGCCAAGTCCTGACATGCTTCTCCCAGATCAAAAGCATTCTTCACATGTTTCATGAGTGATTCCTAAAATACACTATACAGTGTCAGTGCGCTACATCTAAATAATAAGTGAAAAAGCAACGATTTTTTCCTCAGAAATACATTATGTCTTAAATTTTATGTGTAGCAAACTCCGTCTGAAACATGAACATGCTGAGATCCTTTAAATAAGAAGGCAGGATTCTACTACAGAGACAGCATAAAGCTAATACTGGAGCCATAAATAAATAAATAAGCACACATCTACCGTTACTGCACCACCAGCCCGTGCATACATGCGTACACACACGGTACTATGGTCTGGACGTTTACACCCTCCACCCCATTCTTGTGTTTAAATCCAGCCCCCCCACAAGGCGGTGGTGTTAGCAGGCAGAAGCTTTAAGAGGTCATTAGTTCACAAAGCTGGGGCTCTTATAGATGGGATTTGTGTCCTCATAAGAGAGGTCAGAAATATCTGTTGTATAACATGATGACTACAGTTAATAATATATTTTAATCTTGAAAAATGCTAAAATAATGGCTATCAGGTATTCTCACCCAGAAAAGGATAATTCTGTGCAGTAATATATATGGTAATCAGATAGATTTAGTCTTTCCACATGTATACTTCAGAACACCAGGCTGTGTTCAATAAATTCATACAATTTCATCTGTCCATTAAAAAGCAAAGTAATGATTATATAAAAGAGGCTAGAGGGTGTTTGTTTGTCCTTCCACTATGTAAAGATACAGCAGTGACCTTGAATGAGAAATTGGGCCCTGATTAAACAGTGAATTTGCCTGCATCTTGGGTTTCCAGACCCTAAAACTAAACAAAGGAAACTTTGGTTGTTTATAAGCTACTTAGTTTGTGGTATTTCATTGTAGCAGCCTAAACAGATTCAGATATACATATCAAAAAAGGAATGGGGAAAAGATCTTACATAGTCTTACAACTAATGTTTCCTTGTGTCATCAGCACAATAACTATTTTAGAAGCAATTTTAGAAAAAGAAGAAAACCTGGAAGCACAGCTCTTGTACATATGCACACATATTTGCACCTTAATCTCACATCCCTTAATCTCCACCTTGGCTTAGGAGACTTACTTTCCTCTGTTTTAATGAGAATGCACCTTCAATATTCTGTCTCTACAAGTAGACTATGAAATAGTCAATATTTGAATGCATGCCGATTGCTTCTTCGTATCCCCCTTTCTCTGATTATTGCAAGATGTTTGTCTAGGGGGAAAGGTTTCCTTCTACGTAGTAAAGCCAAAATTTCACTTATTTCCTGTTAAAAGCCTATCACACCACAGTAAGTATACGAGAGAGTTGATAAGCATACAAAATCGAAGGAAGAATTGATTTCAAGTCAGTCTAGTGTAAGTATAAAGACCGGTTCTCAACTGATCATCACTGACAAATACAGATCAGTTACTGACGTAGGTGACAGACAGTCATTGTTTCCAATCTCTGCTGAAATGGATGTAACTTCAGAAAAAATTAGAAGGGAGAAGAACTGAATGAGAATTATAAATAGCTAAAGGTAGTGCAGAACTTTTTAATAAATAAATATTTAATTTTCTATTTTTCTATATTCTCTGTAAGAGAATATAATACGAGAAAAATAAAAATGAAGTGCTGGGGATGTGGCTTGGTGGCAGAATATCTGCATAGCACGTGTGAAGCCCTGGGTTTGATCATCAGTACTTCGAAAGAAAAGAAGGGACAAGGGAAGGGAAAGGATGGGAAGGGGAGGGAAGGGAAAAGAAAAAAAACACACAGAGAGACAGACAGACAAGAAAGGAAAGAAAGAAAAAAGAAGGAAGGAAAGAAGGAAGGAAGGAAGGAGAAAGAAAGAGAGAGAGAGAAAGAAAGGAAAGAAAGAAAAAGAAAGAAAAAGAAAGAAAGAAAGAAAGAAAGAAAGAAAGAAAGAAAGAAAGAAAGAAAGAAAGAAAGAAAGAAAGAAAGAAAGAAAGAAAGAAAGTGGAGGCTGGGAATGGGGAAGGAAGGAGATATATTTTATGTTAGTCAAAGTGTACAAAGTTTTATGTAGATAGGAGGAAAAAGTTTGACCAAACTGTTGTACAACACTGTAGTTGCAGTTGATAATGTATCATATATTTCAAAATTGCTAAAAGAGGACATTTTAAATGTACTCACCACAAAAAGATGATGACTATGTGAAGCAATGTTCATATTAATGAGATTAATTTAATCATGCGACAATGAGTACATATATCAAACACATTATATCCATAAATTGTCAACTAAAAATGAAATTTTAAAAATAAGCAATTAAAGATGATGTGAAGCATCCACCATAGAAGTAAAAATTCACTTTCTTTGAGTCCTGACATCTTATTGTGCAAAGCATGTCACACTCAGTCACACCAACTGCGTTCACAGATTAATGATACACAGAAATGGAAATAGGCTAAACGTAACCACTCTGTTCTCATCATAACTGTATTCCATCTACTCAGCAAGGTTTCCAAGGCAAGCTGTCAAGGCTTCTCACCTTTGCACCCTGGACACACACAAGATGCTTAAAAATAAAGAGAGCTTTAGCACAGGCACCACGCCTTCAGGCATTTTCCCAGGAAAAGAAATTGTTATGGTTTGTGTCCAAGTGTCCCCCCAAAGCCTCATGTAGTAAGAGGTAGCTGGATCTAGAGTGTGTGATTACCAAATTAGTCCACTGATCGGTTTGGCATAATTCTGCTGGGATCAAGGATGTGACACTAAAATTAAGGGTATTAGGATTAAAGGTGGGGGTACTGCCCACCCTAAAGACAGGTAGCCTGGATAAGATATAAAATACAGGAAGAAGCTGATTAGGCCCCTTGCTTGCATTCCTTGCTTACCTGGCTGCCTTCTGCCTGTCTGCCAGGCCACCCTGCCTCAGACCCAGCTGATTGTGGACTGAAACCTCTACAAACTGTGAGCCAAATAAACCTTTCTTCCCCTAACTTTGGGTGTCTAGTATTTTGTCCCAGCAATGAGAGAGAAAAGTAACTAAGACAGAAATGATACATTTTTGTATTAAAAATAAGAACAGGGCTGGGATTTTAGCTCAGTGGCTAGAGTGCTTGGCTTGTAAGCACAAGGTCCTGAGTTTGACCCCCAGCACCAAAAAAAAAAAAAAAAATGAAGAACAGAATCATTATCACTATTTTAAGAAAGAAACTATACTGAGAAATGAAAGATATTCTAAGGGATTCTACAACATACGTTTGCTTACGGTGTAAAGCCATCAAGATGGTACGAAGAATATCGCTTGCCTCACTGATTAACACTCTAACTTTGATCACAAGGATTTAATTCATACAACTGCCTAACACTATATCTGGGACAAATGAAAGAAGTAAAGTAGCCATTATGAAAACCTATAAATTTCTACTCTCAGATCCAAATCATGTTTCTGTAAATTAATTTATTCAATCTTTCCGATAAGTTTTTGTTACATAGGTAGCAGAATCTTCAATTTATAGTTGATCAAACAATTTCAGGGTATGCAGGGCATGTTATACTGTGAGATTCCCATCCACTATCAGCGCTGTGTGAATAAGCAATGTCCTAAACTAATCAACAGGGGTCTGGGATCTGACACTTGCCTGATGCATAATCAAAAATTTATGAATCAAGTGAATAAAACTGCATAAAATTGAGTCTTGGAAGGGTTAAGGGTACACATAGAAAAAAATGGGACTTGAGCCCTAGGTGTCTTTCCATTTTACTAAGCCCTATTAATATAATGTTAATTTTTTATAATGGTATAATATACAGGTTGACAGAAAAGGAAAAAAAACTGATTATCTTCTCCTAATTGTGGGTGGAGAATCCTTTATGCTTGTTTTTCAACTGGCTGTCCTCACTCACACAGGAAGTAGAGCAGCAAAATTTTGTTCACAGGTATTTTGGCCCTAATGTTTTTCTATCACCATAAAAGTGCTTAGTAGATAAACCTGTATGTCCTGATAATTACACATTTTGATTTCTTAGAAACTCTAAAATTATTTTTAGAGTACTGCTGGCAGGTTAGATGACCAATATTATTACAGTATTATACAATGGAACATTTTAAAAATTGACCACAGATTCTGCAGTCTCTAAAATCAGTTTTTAAAAGTATAGCATCAGATAAATTCTTATAAAAATATGAAAATGGCTATTATAAATCCTTTGAATGGTGGTAGAATATAAACTAACCAACATAACTATATTTTCATACAGTTTTATGAGATTATATAAATGAAAGTCACCTATCTATTCACGAAGTCTGAAGAAAGGTCTTGGAGTGTAGTTAGTAATCATAAATTCATACGACTCAAAAGCTTGAAAAAGTCAAATTCCCCTTAGTGCTCTCATCCGTAAAATACATGCGTCTTCCTTTACATGGTTCTCATACTTATAAAAATTAGATGAGACATTACGTGAGAAAGAACGCTGTAAACGTGTTAAGTGCTGTGTACACAGTAGAGGTGGTTATCTGACACCTTCTTGTGGTGCAGTGCCATCAACATCCTTGGAGGCTGAAGTGAGCCCCTTCCAGACCGACTGAATCAGAATACGCACCTTAACAATTTTGCTAAGTAGTTTTATGTACATTTAAGTTGGAAAGCAGTAATCTAAAATAAGAAGCAATCTTCCCCAGTTTGGGGAACACGTGGAAATCTCAAGTATATGGATTTGAAATTTCAGTGAATGCATGGTCATTTACTCAGAGTGACAATGCCCACATGGTGTTACTATTTCTATTCTAATTAAGCATTCCTCTACATAACTATGTTGTCCTGTGCACACTCTTGATTTATGTTGTTTGCGTATTTTAGACTCCAGGTCTCTGGGGGGTAGGGATTGCCCTCAGATACTCAGTTCAGTGTCCACCAACAAGTATGCAAAGCTGACCTTGACAAACAGCAGTGATAATAATTACGTATATCCACCAAGAATTAGAGAAAAGCAAATCTTTTAATGTACAGCGAATAGTAAGAAACTCTCACTGACATTTAATCCAGCTCATCTAGAGATAAAGACTCTGAAAGTAGAAAAATCAAAGTTATTTAACACTTTTGGGCACCTACAGTAATTTTCTACTTCACAGTGACCTGGAATTTCACATGGAAAAAATCAGTCTTCTTTTTTATCTCTTTGTTTTTTTATTGCCATGAGAGGAAGAGCTTTAATGCATAGTTTTAAGAGGAAGCCCTGAATACAAGGAATGACAATGCAAATTAATTCACTGTATCAGCTAAGATAATCTCTCAGGCTGTGAAACAGAGTGGAAAAATATAGAGAGCAGACATGGTTTTAGAATTTTTAAAATACGAATGAACGTTTTAATAAAACTAAACACATTAAGCTAAGAATGACCTACTTAGGAAAATAATTTACCTTTCTAATCTTTAAGCACCTGAAATAAAATAACTTAGATTTTTATTCTCTAGACATTGCTAAATTTGATTACATGTAAAAAGCTGAAAGTTCACCTGGAATAGTATCCTTGATTAATTTTATCCATGATGAGACATCCTACCCCACTCTCCTTGGCCATTGCAATGATCTCTGACAGAATTCTGACTGTGCTTTATTTTAAATGCTGTTGATATACTATTGATACAGCTTTCAGTCATGCTGAACAAACCTTAAAATGCACAGAAAATCTGAACATGGCTATTTGGACAGGTGATAGGTCCCTTTTTTACTAAGCTAACATTTAAAATCAGGAATCAAAGAGCATTAATAAAAAGATAAGTCCTTTAGTTAAAAGGTATCCTGTGGAAATTCAAACACTTTAAAATTGTGTTCTAGTGTATGTTGTTTACAATTTTGATAATGTGAAGAGGTGGATGTAAGTTTAGAAAACAATTATACTACCATACAGCAAAAAGAGACTATACACTATGAATTCTTGACCATTAGAAAACAGATACCAAATGCTGTATTGCCAACTACTCATGACATACTGAGCCAATTCTTCAAATGATTCCCTAAATTCATGTTGCTGCTTAACACCTAATACATAATTAATTCTCCACAAACATTCATTTGAATTAATTATGACAGAGGCACTATAATCTCTCCAGAATTCAGGAGTAACTCAAATACAATTTTTGGTGAGTTTCCTTTGATGAGGTACTATCTTTGAAACCCAGACTTTAAGAGGTGTGGTTGCTCTGTTTCACTACAATGAAGGACAATGGATATGAAATGAGTTTATCTATCAATCCATTATCATTTTTATCTCGTTTTTCCCCAATCAACTGTATCACCTGGAATGATTCGCTTTCTTACTCCAATTCACAGTTTTGTTGCTTATAGGGTAAAATGCTTATTGACTAGAAAAAGAGAAGATTCGTTACACAGAACTACTTCAATTATCTCATTCGATGTGCAGGACACACTGATGCTGAACAGATCTGTGAATGAAGGCTGAGTTTGTGAATCCTTCTGGTCTCTGACACCCAGTCCCCCTGGACAGCATTACCAGTAGTAATCTTTGGACAGTACTGGATGTATCAGTGGTGAATCTGAGATGCCTGGTTTTCACACTGAGCCAAGTCTACACTGACCTGAATCTCCTGCACCTGATAGGAAGTAAATTCCCTACAGTACTTATTTGGGAAATGCAACCCCCATCCTGCTGGAAAGGCAAAAGTTTTAGAGTCCAAATTATAAAAGTTCCAGTCACTCAGAAGGAACTCGTTTTGTGCACAGCTTTTCCTACCCTTCAAACACACAAAATGTAATAATGTTTGAGTATAGTATATAGACATATGAATGACCAAAAATATCAATTGAGCTAAAACAAAATCTCTGGGATTAATAAAATATTACCTGCTTTCCACTCTCTGTTTGGTTTGCATACAAATGATGGCACTCACGCATGTCAACATTATTCATGATTGATGATCAGGAAAAATGCAGATGGGTTCAGGATGTTTGCATTGACTATTCCAGAACTATCGATTCTGTTACATTTGTTATTCCATGTAAAGAAGAACAAAGCCTTGATAGCCTACACTAAATTTCAGTGAACAGAATCACAATGTGAAGAGTTACTGTAATTCCTCCTGTTCTTTTAGTGACAATCTGGGATAAGACCATTAATTATGTGAAGTTTATTGAAGCAACCACACTCCAAGTCTGTGATAGATGTCGATCTGGCTCAGGCTATGACTAAAGTCACAAATAAGTTTAAGGCAGGAAAGCCCCAGTGAATATCCGCAGGCCTAGTAAATGGACGTAAAATGAAAGGTGTGGGTTTGGATTAGACAGTTAAGTGTGCGGGGCTAGAGAGCTTATACACAATGTAGTTCTTTAGCGGATATTCGAGATCAGGCTTTCCTAGCAGAGTGAAACACAACGAAGAGCTTGAAATACAAAACGTTTCATAGACCATGTGCCGTTTAAACCCTCACTCTCATGGAAATCTATCAGTGCACTAGAAGCTCTAAGGAAATACAAAAAAATAGGTGCATTCACGCTTTATTTTTTCCATGTTCGATAGAAATACAGTAAGCAATTGATAGCATACCTAATGACCACATTTTGGACAGCTTTTTGGATTTTAATGGCCATCGGTAAAAATAATTGTTGTTCAAAATAATTAAGTGAAACCAATGTTAGAATATGACTTATCTGCTTGCCCCCTTACTATGCTATGTTTTGGTGTACATTGATTT
>PVJO010034515.1:0-10860 GCA_004026905.1 Hystrix cristata | reverse complement strand
TAGTGGTATCTTGATTGGAATTGCATTAAATCTGTATAGTAGTTTAGGAAGTATAGCCATTTTCACGATGTTGGTTCTTCCTACCCAGGAACATGGGATGTCCTTCCATTTTTTGATATCCTTTTCAATTTCTTTTTTTAGGGTGCTGTAGTTTTCGATGTAAAGGTCTTTTACTTCTTTTGTTAGATAGATTCCTAAGCACACTGACTTTGATAAAGCCTAATTTGAAACAGACCGTATGTCAATATCAACCAACAGCTGACCCGATGCCACCAAACACAGTATCTTTATTGTGGAGGTTCGTTATTTTCATCCTACATCCTGGGTGGCTTCATAATCTGTTAATATATGCACAGGTATTTGTGGGAGCAAATTTTAGAATGTTTACTTCTTTTTGCTTCTAATTTGAAAACTTCTCAGTCTCAGGGCTTTGCCTCTTATGTACAGACCTTTGCTGAGTCCTTCATGAAAACTCTCTTGTTAATGCTATGATGAAACATAAAGACAGGCTGGTGATACTGATTATAACATGCCCAAACATGTGTAAATACACGGAGGATCTAACATGGGCAAGAAATAACACCACAGATTGCCCTATCAGTGTCTTCTCATTAAATCCAGAAAATTTACTCTTGGCTGACACAGCCGTAGGGATTGTACTCTCTGATTGTTTCTAATAGTCCAAGGATCTGTTCAAATTTGCTGTAAGAACACTTGTGTGAATTGAGGGTAGTAATACAGTCATTGAGACCTGTGTGAATTTATTCAAATGTGAGAGCCTGAATACATATTTTCCTCTTGCTTATTTTCAACATTTTGTGGTCTAGAGTTTTAAGGTGTGTGAAACAATACAATGGATAGAAAAGATTGGCTTACTTTCATTTTAATATCTCACAGGAAGCTCCAACAGTTCTAAGTAGAAATGGTGGTATAGACTGATTCTGCTTTCTGGCCCATTATCCCTATTTTAAGGAAAATATAAAGTTCATGGTCCTAGCTTTCTGGTTAAAGAGGAATGAGACACGTAGTAACAATGACTACTTAGTCATGCTGCTTAGATTCCAAGAAATTTACGTAAACCAGAAGTCATTGCATCTTCATATTATCTTTTGAGATTCGTTAGATTCTTCATGTTGTGGAAGGGTGCAATTCTGACCAGAGTCAGCGTCTCATGGGTTATTCTGCTTAGTGAAGCACAGTAAACAAAGAGCTGTTCTGAGGCTTTGCCAAGTATCCTATGAATTTATATTGGCCAGCGTCACAAGCAAGGGAATTGTAGAAGCTCTGAGAAAATGTAAATCTCCAAACCCAGCCCACAGAAACAGTGCAATATGGATAAAGGGCGGATGCAGGCTTAGGTGGGTATATGCTTAGAAAGATTGTTCATTAAATATGTATAAGAATGTATAAGAATCCTGTTCCTGAAGGACCATGAGGGCTTTCATAGGCCTTATACCCACATTAGATGTTAGTGGAGGATTTTTACATACCATCATAAAACCACTTCTTTTGATCTTAATTTTTAAAAATATTTTTAATTGATACAATAATTGTACTTGCTTAAAAAACATAAATTTTAATATGTATATATATAGTGTGATGCTCAAATCAGTGTAATTGGCATAGGCATAACCCTAAACATTTATTATTTATTTGTTTCAAAAACATTTAAAATTCTAACTTCTAGGTTATTTGTAAATATGTAATATACTATTGTCAACTATAGTTGCCCTATTTTGCAACAGAATAGCAGATTCCTTTCCCCTCTCTGTCTCCAAGATTGTGCCTAACTTTGCTCAGTTTCCCGCCATTGACTGCCTGGTCTCATAACCACTATTCTATATGCACCTTCTGAGAAATTGGTTTATATGAGTGAGATTATCTGGCATTTGTCTTTCTTTGTCTGGATGATTTCACTTAATATAGTGCCCTCCATGATCATCCATGTTGTCACAATGACTAGATTCCATCCTTTCTTAAGGCTGAATATTGACAGACCTTGAGGTTGATTCTACTTCTCAGCCATTGTGAGTAGTGCCTCAAGAAACATGGAAATGCTGATATCTCTTTGCCTTACTGAGTTCATTTCCTTTGCACATATATCTTGTAGTGAGATTGCTAAATTATTTATAAGTTCTATTTTTACTTTTTTGAGAAAATGTAATACTACATTCCATAATGATTCTACTAAGTTATATTCCCACCAGCGCTGTGGGGAATCCTTTTCTTCCATATGCTCACCAGCATTTGTTATTTTGTCATTTTCTTATAATAGCCATTCTAACTGGAAGGAGACGATACTGCAGTGATTTCTCTTACGTATCCCTGATGATGACTAATGTCAAGTGTTTTGTTATATTTTTCAAAATTATTTATTCATGTATTTCACTTATTGCTTAATGTGGTTATTTGGACGTTTTCTGCTATTTAGTTTCATTAGCTTTCTTGTTTCACTTAGTATTCTGGGTTCAGATTCATCCAGTTTTCTACAAATGACGCAAATTTTCCAACTTTATAGCTGAGTAGTACCCCATTGTGTCTAAGCTTCACATTTTCTTTATCCAATCATCTGTCAATGGGCCTACAGACTACTTCCACAGGTTAGCTGCTGTGAGTTCTTCTCCTATAACCACGGATATGAATGTATCATTGTAATATGACATCTTTAGTTCCTTCAGGAAGATATCTAGGAGAGGTATAGTTGGGTCAAATAGAATTTCTATTTTTAGTTTTTTGAGGAATCTCCATACTGATTTTCATAGTGGTTGTACTAGTTTACATTCCCACCAACAGTGTAGAAGAGTTCCTTTTTCTCTACAACCTCGCCAGCATCTGTGGTGTTTTGAGTCCTTGATTATAGCCATTCTTACTGGAGTAAAGTAAAATCTCAGAGTTTACTGAGAAATGCAAATGTTTTAATTTGCATTTCTCCAGTTATCAAAGATGTTGAACATTATTTCATGCAGTTAGTGGTAATTTATATTCCTTCCTCTACAAAGTGTCTTTTCATGTTAATTACCCATTTTTATTGGCTCTTATATTTTGGAGTTTTTTTTTTTTTTTTAGTTCTTTATATATTCTAGATATTAGTCCTCTCAGGAATAGCTAGCAAAAAAAATTTCCCATTCTGTAGGTTGTCTCTTCACTCTGTTGGTTGTTTACTTTGCCATGCAGAAGCTTTTTAATTTGATATAATTCCACTTTTTTTATTCTCAGTATTATGTCTTGTGCAATTGGGGTTCTGTTCAGAAAGTCTTTGCCTGTGCCTATGTCTCCAAGAGTTTTACCAATGTATTCTTTCAGCAAATTCAGTATTTCTGTATTTATATGTAAGTCTTTATTTTATTTTTATTTGATTTTACTACAGGGTGAGAGATGTGGATCTATTTTTATTCTTCTGCATATGGATAACCAGATTTCTCAGCACCATTTGTTAAAGAGACTGTTTTTTCCTCCAGCGTACATTATTAGCCCCTCTGTCAAGAATGAGATGGCTGAATGTGCTTGGGATCCACTAACATGTTCCACTAATCGTCATGTTCGTTTGTGTGCCATTACCATGCTGTTTTTACTACTGTGGCATTGTAGGACAACTTGAAGTCTGGGACTATAATGCTTCCTGCCTTGCTTTTGTTGTCCAGGGTTGCTTTAGCTAATGTGGGGTTACTTCTGGTTCCTTATAAATTTTAGAATTTTTTTTCTAGTTCTGTGAAGAAAGCTGATGTTTTGGTAGAGATTACATGAAATCTGTATATCATTTTTGATAGCCTGGTCATGATGACATTCTGGCTAGCCATGAATGGGTGATGTATCCCCATTTTCTAATGTCTTCTTCAATCTCTTTTATTCAGAGCAATATAGTTTATGTTATACAGGTCTTTCACTTCATTGCTTATCTTAATTTCTAAGTGTTTTAATTTTTGAAGCCACTGTGAATGGGATTATTTTCCTGATTTCTTTTTCAGTGGTTTTATTCTTGGTATATAGGAACACTATTGATTTTTCTGTATTTTGTATCCTGCCACTTTGCCGAATTTCTTTATGATTTCCTAAAAGTTTTCTGGTGGAGTTTTTTGGATAATCTAAATAGAGAATCATGGCATCAGCAAATAAGGATACAGAGCTGTGTCCCCTGTGGATTTTGTCTTTTTAATTTCTAATTGATATTGGCCTTTTATTTCCTCCTTGGTATGTTTGGCTAAATTTTTGTCTGCTTTGTTTATCTTTTAAAAGAACCAAATCTTTGAATCATTGATTTCTTCTGTTGTTTTGTTTGGGTCTCAATTTTATTAATTTCTTATCTGATCTTTAACATTCCCTTCCTTGTGTCAGTTTTGGCTTTAGATTTCTCTTGTTTTTCTAGGATTTTGAGGAGTATCGTTAGCTTATTTATTTGGGATCACTCTGTTTTTCTAACATGGACATCACAGCTGTAAACTTCTATCTTATAACTGCTTTCCCAGCATCCCTTAAATTCTGGCGTGTTGTACTGTGGTTATCATTTGATTTTAAAAACTTTTAAAAATTTCTTTCTTGATTTCTTCTGTATTTTGCAAGAGTACATCTATGTGTTTGTATAATTATTGGAGAGAAAGCTTTTGTAGACAAGGAGGGTAAGAGAGGTTGAAGGAAGGGAAGAGGAATGGGAAAACAAGAAGAAACAAGATAAGTCATTCACAAGTACAAATTCCTTATGATGAATGTTATCATTATGTATATCTAAAATGTACCAATAAACAAGAGCATATATGATTATTCTCATTTTGCATATAATAAAACTAAAATGCAAAGTTTAAAAAATTGAATCTTTTTCCATTGATTTTTAGTTTCATTCTGCTATGATTTGATAATATTCATGAAACTGTTTTGATTCTTTGTGTTTATATAACATGCTTTATGGCCTACGATGTGGTCTATATTGGAGAAAATTTCGTGTGCTGCCGAGGAAAATGTGTGTTGTTGTTAGGTGGAAGACTCTCTAGGTAGCTGTTAGATCCGTTTGCTCAGAGGTGTGGTTCAGTTCTGATATTTCTTTGTTGACGTTTTGTCTGGTTACCTATTTATCATAGTGGAGTAGTGAAGCCCTCACTACGGTAGTGTTGATGTCTGTCTGATCTTTGTGTCCAGTAGTATTTGGGTTATGAGGCTGGGTATGCCGGCACTCAGGGTGTATATACTTATGATTGCTGCTGAATTGTGGCCTTTACCAGCGTGTGATGACGTTCTTTCTGTCCTGATCAGTTTTTGCTTGAAGTCTCATTTGTCTGAAGATAGAGTAGCTTCTCCTCCTTGACTTTGGTCCACTGTTGCATGGAGTATCACTTTCCTTCCTTTGGTTTGCAGTCTGTATATTTCCTTATGGATAAGTTTTGTCCCTTGTATGCAGCACAAAGTCGTTGGTTGTTTTTTGTCCGATCTGCTAATCTACGTCTTTTCTTTGGTGGATTAAGGTCATTTACATTGAGAATTATTTCTAAAAGGTATTGGCTAATTCCTGTTATTGCATTGTTTTTCTGTAGCTGATTTCTTTATTTTTCCATTTTAACTGCTCACTCTGCTGGGGTATTGATTCCTTTAGTCTCTTTGGTGTTGTTGATCTGATTGTCTCTGTCTAGGATTTGAGTATTTTCTGTAGTGCTCATTTGGTGGTCATGAATTTCTGACGGTGGTCTTTGGCATGGTAGGTCCTTATTTCTCCATCAATTTTGAAAAATAGTTTTTCAGTATAAATTAGTCTGGGTTAAAGGGATGGGGGAATGGAGAAAAAAGAAGAATTTAGATATATTATGTCCAGGTACCAATTCCCTACAATGAATGTGATCAGTATGTATGACAAATATATACTAATAAAAAATGACACCATTTTCGATTTTGCTGAACCTCTTATAGATCTGATTTTGTTGTTGATGATGTTGGGGGTTTTCTTGTTTGTTTGTTTCTTCTTTTTATCCACACGTTTCAACCATTTGGTTTCTGACATCCTTCCCATCAGTGCCCATGAAGTCAGCTTGGGGAGAGTTAAAAATTGTGGAGGCATCTTCTTGCCCTGTTTTCTCATGTTTCTCTTGTCAGTGTGTGTGCTGAACGTCGGGGATCGATCAGAGTGGAAGACTCTGGCGCTAGCACGGAGATCTCTTTGGTTAGTGCCTGCTTCCCAGTGATGCGATCTTGGGTTTGGTTCTGTTTTGGCATTTGTACACCTATTCTGCCTACTTGGGGATCAGACCCAGTCACTATTGTCAGGAGAGAGCCCCGACCGGAGTATGAACATCTACAGAGACAACCGTGTATCAGTCATGTACACTGAAACTTGCTTTAACAATTCCACCCTTTCTCAATGTCTCGCAAAGACTGTGATATATGACTGCTGACAGGGAGGCTGGGATGTGAAGGGTGAGGAAAGGAAAAAGGAAGAAGACGAGGAAGCAAGCATGTCGGCAATAAGAAAAGGAGGAAAAAGAGATAATAGCTAATAAAGGGAAGAAAAGAGATCAAATATTGTCGATATTGTTTTTAAGCCTGGAGAGAAGGGCTGATGGAAAAGTGGTCTGCGAGAATATTCGTCAGCGTGAGCTAAGGGATGCAGAGAAGGGGAACCGTAATTGGAGACGGAAGGAAGTTGTGAGAAGATTGGAGCCTGTTAGTATGCTGAGAGCAAGCTTGTGTTTGAATCCTCACGAATATGCGCTTCAGTGAGAGTTACCTGGACTTGCCCAGGAAGGTGCTGTTTAGATTAAAGTGCTGGTTAATAATTACAGTAATAACTTGGTTCACACATGCTTCTGTTTGCAAACAATTCAGTTCACCGATGAGCGTTCAGCGAAATTTTGTTTCCGTTCCCAAACTCTGCGTCAGGTGACAAACACAACCAGGGCCACCTTCCCCACACAAACGCAAAGGGAGCCATCTTCCTCAAAACCGAAGAACAAATTCAGTCTTAAACCAAGGTACTACTGTACCTTCTCGCACACACAGACACCCCCCATGCGTATACTAGATGAAAGGAGAAAATGGAACTAAAGAAGGGCCAAGCATTCGGAGCATGTTGGGGGACTCCGGGCACAGGGCCTGCCCGAGCGCTCTCCTCCTGCCTGTCACTGGGCTCTCCCAGCTTTCCGCTCTGAGTCTCCAGTCAAGCCCGTGCCTTGGTCTGTACTTCTCCAGGGTCCTGCTGTGCCAGTTTAATGTCTGTGCTCTGAGTGATTCTCCGGCTTTCAGTTTCTCCAGTGCCCCAATCTGTAAATATCTCTCTCGCTGGCTTCCTTCTCCCGGGGGCCTCAGGGGGTTAGAGCCACTGCCAAGATGGCTGCCTTGCTGGACCTGGGACGTGAGGGGGGCTGAGGCCCAGAGGTATCCTGCTTCACTTTCTAAACCCCCAACACTGGATTCGAGCTAGGATTTCTTTCAGGTTGAATCTCCCTGCCTGGCTAAGTTTGCCTCCCCTGTACCTGTGCCATCCAGCAGATCACCAGTTTTCACTCATTCACCTCTGCCTCCAGGCAGACATAATGGAATCTCCCTTGGGGGACATTGTAGCTAACCTCTAACAGATAGCGTCTATTTAATATTGTTTACTTTTACTGTATGGCTGCAGCTCTCCTGCTTGCTCGTCCCCTCAGAGTCACCTAGTTCTCTTGTATCTCTGAGTAAAGGAGACCGGTGAAGAATCTTTACTTCCCCACAAAACTAACCCAATGTCATCAGCACAACAGCCTTAGAAATTTCACGCTTTTCCTAACATGTGGTCTTTCACTGTTTCTCACCCCTAGTGATAATAAAGATCATTATCTGTAACTTTTGCAACTCATTTTGGTGAGAATTTAATTGAAAATAAGCAAGACACTTGGGGAAAATGTACTATCTGTTTAAAAGTTTACATCATTTACTTGTTTTAAAATATAAAAGATCTTTGGTATCACAAAATTAAAAGTGCTTTTAATATAACTCATGGTTTGGTAACTGATCCTGCCAACGATGTTATTCACACACATTGTAAACAAATGTGAATTATACTATCAGTAGTCTTGGAGTGCATGAAGTATTGTTGTACAGCAGAAGGCAGTTTTAATCATTGGTTTCCCCAGAGAACTGAAGACCTGATTATTCTCATCTTGGTGTGCACAGATTTTAAACTACATATTTTAAGGTGATCTGAAAGGCTGCAGAACTGGGATCTACCAAGTAGAGAGTACCCACGTCCCAGAGTCCTGCCCTCCTCGAAAGCCCTATTTTTCCTCCTCTATTGTATAGACTGTATGTGTGTCTATGAGAATGTGGGGGCCTAACATGGAGCTTCGTGAGGTTCAAATTTGTGTTCATTCTTATAACTAATCTCCTGATCCAAATACTATTCCTGAAAAAAATCTTAATGAAAAATGAGTTTTTCTCTACTTTGTAAACACTATTAATAGGACATCATAGGAAGTATTTGAAAAGACAAAAGCATTCAGTGACTTAGAAGGTTTGTACATTTATTTTAGGAAGATTACTTAAGCCAAGAGTCCAGGTATAAAAATGAGTCTAAATGGTCAGTTTTATGGTCTTGAAGAGTCTAGCTTTGACACCTAAATATTCCAAAATGAAATTCTGAGTGATTCAGTTAAAATCCATAGTCAGTTTTTCATCCTTAAAGTCCATGGTTCTGAATGATAACACTTTGAACATTCAGCTTGCTCTACTTTGATGCTCACTTGCCTCCTCAGAATGTCCTCGTCTCAAACTAAACTTGCAAAAAGAACTCAAGCCCGCTCTCTTGTCTCACTCTTCTGTTGAACCCTGTTAATTTGTGTGAGCTCGTGATTCTTCTCACTTCCCTTTGCCTGTAGGTCTATTCCAACTACCTTGTATTGAACTACCCCTAAAATGTAGAATTTATTGTTTTATATACGGGTTTAGCTATTCCTTAGATATGAAAACAGAAAGTGTTTCTTGTTCCTCTATTCATTCTTATCACATACCTTGATGCGTTATCCATTAAACTTAGTGATGCCTGGCACATTTACTCATTCCCTGGATGTTGCATCCGGAGGGCAGGGGTGTCTAAAGGGGGGGATCGGGGTCTCTGCAATGACCTTCCACCTCTCTCCAGGCCCTTGCCCTCCCTCCAGCAAAGAATGAATAAGTGGGACTCTTCGCAGAAAATGGGAGAGTCAAGACTGCTACGGTGCAAAGTGAGAGTTTATTTAAAGTGTGGCAAATGCAGAGGAAGCAGAAGAAAAGCCACCTTTGGTGCTGCAAGATAGGAGGTGTCCTGGTCGGGAGGCCCAGTGAGTTTGGGGTGTACATCTTACTTACGGAGTAAGCTGCTTTCTAAAAATAACTGTTTCACTGATTGGTGTGGTCTAGGCCAATCAGGGTCTTAGCCTTTGTTTCTGGGAAGGGCACATGGTCAGTTGGAGATGTTTTTAAGCACGACAGTAAGTGTGAGTAACATTGTCATAAGGATACAGGAGGTACATTTTTTCCAAGCACACAGTACATGATAAGCATGTGACTATTTTACAGTCCTCAGCCACAGATAAGCATGTCATGATTTTACAATATTAGTCATGCTGGTGTTGCCCTGGGTTTTGTTTACATCCCTTTAATTTGCCCCTATACTGGACATATCATATGGCCAAATTTATGTGAAATTCCTTAGAGAAAGATAAAATATCTCTGCAATCCATACACTGGCCTTGGTTAGAATACATCGTTCCTCTAAGAGTAGAATCTGGACACACCATTGTATCAAATCTTGTTCAGAAACAAGTCTGAGTAAATGTGTTTTTACTAATCCCAGGTTTGTTCTGTAAAAAACACTTTAGTGACATTACTCATCAGCACCTATAAATAATGATTCCCACCAACCACCCATGAGGTCAGTTCTTGGAAGGGAGCAGTTCCCAGGGATATCACTCAGCCGCTAAACTCCCAGAAGCCTACTTCCAAATCTGGCCAGCGCCTTCTAGTATCGCCTCATTGGGCCCATCCGAGCTGATCAAGGGCAAATGTATGCAGTATTATCAAATATCCGCCATTAATGCCTATTGTAGGTTTGTATCCGCCTTAAGAGCCTATGGCACTATAGAAACTGACTTCTTCTATGCTTTTAACATCTTAAAGTCTAAGCGCATGACTATGCTTGGGTGGGCAACTACACACCATTTATTCAGATGGTATTGGTCCCTTAGCATAATGAGAGTATTTACTTTCTCTCATGTTGTCTACAATCTCCCCTTCTCACAATCCTGACCATATATAAATATTGGCAAAGCCTTTGAATAGCTGTTCATCTACAGCCCTTTATTAAACAAAATAACTCATAGATTCTTGTCAGAATTAGACCCACTAGATAATATTAAAAATCTAATGAATGGGCTGAGGATTTAGCTCAGTGGTTAGAGTGCCTGCCTCACAAGTGCAGGGCTCTGAATTTGATCCCCAGCACCAAAAAAAAAAAAACAAAAACAAAAACAAAACCCAAAACTAATGAATGTCCAAAGATAACATGTAAATGTAATGACCTCTGACTTATATCAGTTTGTTCAAACACAAGCAATTTGGCAAATAAATACTCATTGTTGTGTGGCTTTGTCCACCTTAAGATACTCACATATGGCCAGAAATAGTCACAAATGGCCAGAAGTGAGTATCCCAACTGTACCACTATTTATTTCCTTTTTGACTTCTTAGGACTTCTAAAAGCTGTAAGGATTAAAGTTTAAGTTACCTTACTGAATCCATTATATTACCCTGATACAACCAAAATACTGTAGGACACAAAATGGTGAACATACACAGGCAATAAAGAGAATGTGTGCCAGTTCTCCACGTTTCTTGTTAGTGCTTGCAACACTGAATATTCAACGACACAATTAT
>PVJO010034514.1:0-10858 GCA_004026905.1 Hystrix cristata | reverse complement strand
ACATAGGAAAAAATGTTCAACATCACTGGTCATTCGAGAGATGCAAATCAAAACAACCCTGAGATTCCACCTCACTCCACAAAGAATGGCTATTATCAACAAATCAGCCAATAACGAATGTTGGAGGGGCTGGGGAGAAAAAGGAACCCTTCTCCACTGTTGGTGGGAATGTAGACTGGTACAACCACTATGGAAATCAGTGTGGAGATTCCTCAGGGAACTAGGACTAGAGATTCCATTTGACCCAGCTATTCCACTTCTTGGTATCTTCCCAAAAGAATTAAAATCATTATACCACAGGGATATATGCACACCCATGTTTATAGCAGCACAGTTTGGAATAGCTAAATCGTGGAATCAGCCCAAATGCCCATCAACAGCAGAATGGATTAAGAAAATGTGGTATTTTTATACAACGGAGTACTACTCTGCCATGAAGAATGATAAGCTTGAGATATTCCTAGGTAAATGGATGCATCTTGAGACCATACTCCTAAGTGAAATAAATGGGACACACATGTTTGAATACCGCATAGTTTCTCTGGTGTGAGAAACTGAAGTGTAAATAAAGACTAAAATGTATTATATTGGGAAAGGGTAGAAAGTGTCCAAATGGGAAAGAGAACAAGGGAGTGGGAAAGGAAGAGAGGGACAAGAGAAATAAGAAATGGAAGGAAAAAATGGAAGCAAAGCTTTTGTAAATAGGGAGGGAGGAAGGGTGAGGGGAGGGGAACAGGAAAAAAAGAAGCAACAAGGTATATCATATACAGGTACAAATTCCCAATGATGAACGTTATCAATATGTATATTGAAAATGTACCATTAAAATAAAGTTTTAAAAAAAAAGAAAAGTTATTCAAATTTTATGCAGATTACTTGTTGCTTTTGAGGAGAAATCAGCCCTAAGTTTTCATTACTTTTCTATTGTCAGTGACACTTAAATAATTAATGTCTTAATTATAGTCAAGAAATAAAACTTTAAAAATTATAGAAATAATGTATATGTAAGAGATTTTATGCCAAGAATAAAATAATGAGCTTTCATTGGAAAAATGGAATGTTTTGTTTTTTGAACCCATCTTCATCTGATCAATCCATAAATAGCATTGGTCGATATGAAAATAGCATCACAGGAATCTTCTCCAGAAAAGTAATTCATTGTCATACAAAAGGAAATATTTACTGAGATCTGTGCTAGACAGGGAAGAAGCAAAGATTTCGCTCTAGTTTCTATAAAGAACCAAATTTTCTTTGGCTAAATGCTAATCATGTTTTTGGTTTTGATGGACTTCATAGAGAAGCAATTTATACGTAATAAATTTTATCCTTTAAAATCACATAATCTGATAAGTTCTAATAGATGGTACACAGTCATGAAAGCAGCATTCAACACCAAAATAGGGTTCGTTTTTATTATTATCAATAGTTTCCTTACGTCACTTTGCAGTTCATCCCTTCTTCTATGCCAGGACCTTGGCAACTACCAACCTGGTAATTTGTAACTAAAACTTGGTTTTTGTTTTTCAGAATTTCTGAAACTAACGTGAATCATACATGTCTTCGTTACTTTTCTTGTTGCTGAGACAAAATTACTGACATCCAAAGTTAAGGGAGGAAAGGTTTATTTCTGCTTACGGTTTGTAGAGGTTTCAGTTCATAGTTGTCTGGCTCCAAGGCATGGCAGAGGGGCATGGCAGAGAGGTATTGCAGAGGAGAAACAGTTCCTGGCAGGAATAAAGCAGCAAAGCAGCAAAGTAGCCAGCAGCTAGTGACAAGCAGTGACACTCTTCCCGTCCGTTATATTCTATTCAGGTTACCTGGCTGTAGGACAGGTAGCACTCACACTCAGGGTGGGGCAGCCCTAATCCTAACATTGCACCAAGAATCAATCCCAGCGGCACATCCTTGATCCCAGCATCACACACCCTAGATCCGGTCACCTCTGAAAAGCCCCGTAACCACATGAAGCTTTGGAGTGAGGCATCTAGATACAAGCCATAATAATATAGTATTTATGGTTTTGTATCTGTATAATTTCTCTATAATATTTTGGGAATTCATCCATATTGTTGAATGTATCAGTAGTTTGTTTCTTTTTATTGTTAAATGATATACTATGAAATGGATATACCAAAATTTGCTTATACAAATTTATTAGTTGAAGGACTTTTGGATTGCTTCCATATTCTGGCTGTGACAAACACTGCTATGAACAGTCATGTAAAAGTCTATATGCTATTTCTACTGGACAAATACTTAGAAATAAAATACTTAGAAATGGAAAAGCTTGGCCATATGTTAAATGGATATTTAACATTTTAAGGCACTCATAAAAACATATCAAAGTTATTTTAACATTTCCAAAATGAGTTTATGAGATTTTCATTTGATTCAGATTTTGTCAAAATTTAGTATTTTCTTCTTAAATTCTGGCCATTCTACAACACTGTGCTATGATCAATATGGCAAAAGACTATAAAATAAATGAATGAATAAACAAAGTGTTAAAGGAAACTTTAACAAGATGGTGCTAAAAATTGACATTGTCTCTCTCTAAAATATCTTTAATCCAACTCCCTACTACCTTTTAAAGACATCTAAACTTCGTGAACTTACAAGTACAGGTAAGGAAATATTTCAGTACCAGTTCATTTACTAATAACATGGTTATAAGGGGTGCTGTTATTTTTTTGAATTCTGTAGATTGGTTACTTCTCTAGTCCCATGTTATAAGACACACAAAAGCAAAAGCTAAATGGATTAAACCATATCCACATAATTTTAATTATGTTCTAAGCAAAGTTAAAAAAAATAGAAATACAAAATTATCCAGCAAGCAACAGGGTAAAATTGACAATGGACTGATTTAAGAAGTTATGAGGCATGAAAATAAGCAGCTAAAGATGACAGATTAGAGCTAGCAGCATTTACAAGTTTCTTACAAGCCACTCACTCAGGCCTGAAAATACTTGGAAATGGGGGATGAAAGAAAAACATAGGTGGGCAACTTAAAGACAGCTCCACCAGGCAACGTCCAGTATCAGGGATATAAGAGGAAAAGGCAGTTTTTATCTCAGCCCTGGCACTGCTTACTGCTCAGTTCTTGAAAATATGCCATTTTGGGAAAGTAACCCATGGAGGGAAGAAGCTGAGGGAAAAAGAAAAAAAGGCAAGTGAAATAGCCATAGCCAGTGACTATGATCAGAGGTAGGTGGCAGTGATATGAGCCTATGGAGCAGAGACCTGAGCTCAGGAAGTAGGGATGCAAGCCTGGATGATGGAAAGTTGTGCCTAGGTGGAGGCAACAGGAACCCAGATAGTGGTGAACAACACCCAAGTATGGGGAGGCAGTGACCCGAACCCACGCATGAACCAGATACACATCCAGGCAGCTGCAATCTGAACCCAGCTGAACACTCACTGTCCAGTGCACATCTGTTCCAGGACCTTTACCACAGGGAGGCAGGGCCATGAAACTGAATGTTTGTAGGAGAGATACATCTCAGATTATGTCACTAAGGGTGTTGGAAAACTAATCAGAGGACAGCAATTGAGTTAGGACTGGCAAATCTTTGGGACAGAAAGAAACAGGGACTTACATCTAGATAGGGATGCTGAAATAGGCAGAGACATACAGCAGCAATAAGCAGAGTGATCTGGAAATGGAGAAGAGACACTGGATTGGTGCTAGAATGGGCACATTTTTATCCACATTAAAAAGGATAAGGTTCTGTGCCATTCTGCCCACCATCCAGTTTTCCAGATGCAATGGAGCTTAGCACTCATGTAGGATTAATTGTACCTGCCATTTAAGAGTGATGAGTTAGGAGCCCAGATAAACACACTCTCATTGGCTCTTAGACACTGCTGAGTTCCATGCAGAATCCCCCCCCCCACCGAGTTCCAGGTACCTCTGCACTCTTGGGTTCAATAGAGATTCTAAGAGGAGCATGGTTACACAGAGACAAAGAAGCAGCAATACCAGAGGGAGAGTTGCAAACTGCATCCCACCACAGTGAAGTGTAGGAAGCAGACTTAACTGGCTACAGGGACTCCCAAAGAGGGAAGGGGCTGGGAACAAAGAAGTCTCCCCAGAAATCAGTGGAGAGCTGAGTGTTTGACCAGTCCTGCTCCACCATCCTCTCAATTTCAAAACAACTGAAAGTTTCTCTTATAGGACAGATATAAAACATTCAGCTAGTCACACTGGAGCACAACTGAAATCTCACAGAACACTGCCCACATGAGAAGGACTCTATTTTATTTTTTCATTTCTGTGTTTTTTAAAAATGTTATTGTCTTCTGTTTTCTCTTTTGTAAATAATTTTATTTAACTCATTCCCTTTTTCTTTTTCTTTTTCTTTTTCTTTTTCTTTTTCTGTTTTTCTCCTTCTCTCTATTTTTTTTCTTTCTTTTCCTGGTCTCCTTTCATCTGTTATATACATGTGAGGTGTCTGTACAGGTGAAACAAAGAATAAAACTTAGTTTATTAGTTCAAAAATTATCTTTAATGGTCATATGATGGTAACCTCCACCAAAAACTGTGTATGGGAGATCCAAACACAAGTTTTATAATAATTTATTGGTTCCAACTATCCTACAGCATCCCCCATCTCCAGTCCAGACATCTTTCTTTTCCCTGACCCTGAAGATAACCTCTTAAATCCCCTTTTCTCATCTTCTTTCCAGATACAAAAATATCGTGAACAATATCCTATCTCTCTTTGCTTCTGCTTTCTTCTTGCTTTCTCTCTGAACTGTTTTCTCTCTTCCTAACTCCTTCCTTCACCCTTTACATTCCAGACTACTCGTCATCACTACAAATCCATTGTATTCCTGGCCTACCAAAAGGGGAAAATGTGTAACTGTCAAAAGAAGTTTTAAATTGTATTATATATGTCTGCTTCTAAAAATACTAAAACAAGTGATAATTGTTCTCTCCTTGCACCTCAGGGACTGGAATAGATTCTATTACATTGAGTAGATTGAAGAAGGGTATAAACACCAAAACATAACAAAACACAAGAGCACATCACAGAGAGACAAAATATAACTAAATACATCTCTAAAAAGATGCCAGAGTTTCTCTGTGTAAACTGACTGTTATGGTTTGTGTCTAGATGTCCCCCCAAGGCCTCATGTGATTTAGATTGTGTGATTACTAAGTTGGTCCACTGTTTGGCTTGGCATAGTTCTGCTGGGATCAAGGATATGATGCTAGGGTTAAGGGTGTTAGGATTAAGGGTGAGAGTGCTACTCACCCTAAGGCCAGGTAACCTGGATAAAATATAAAGGACAGAAAGAGGCTTGCTTACCTCCTTGCTTACTTTGCTGCCTTCTGCCTGTCTGCCATGCCACCCTGTCTTAGACCCAGCTGATTGTGGACTGACACCTCTACAAACTGTGAGGTAAATGAATCTTTTCTCTCCTAAATTTGGGGGTCGGGTATTTTATCTCAGCAATGAGAGAAAAGTAAGAAAGACAATGATTTTTAATCTATAACACAAAAACAAGAGAAACAGGGGAAACCAAAGCAACAAGATGCCTCAAAAACCTCTTAACTCGGCAAAAATTAATCTCATGCACACTGAAGTAGCCTAAATTACAGGCAAAGAACTAAAAAATTCAAATAGTCAAAATATTTAAGAAATAAAAGAAGCATATAAGCAAATTCAGAAGATGTACAGGGAGACCAAAGCACATTTAATGAAACTGATAAAGATTTAACTAGCAAAATGTTCAGTGACCTTGAAGTAGAAAAAAAAAATAAATTGATTGAGTTAAACAAGACAATATAAAATTCAAATGATCATTTTGACAAAGAATTAGAAATTATGAAAAGAAAGTAAGAAGAAAGCAAATAAAAAAAATCTCAGTGGAATAACATATATAGCAGACTCGACCAACTTGAGGACAGAGTGTAAGAACTTGATGCAATAGACTGCGCACTCAGTGATATTCTAAAAATGACAAGACATCATAGAAGTTGGATCAAACAGCTGCTAAATGACTGGGAAAAAAAACCCTCAGAATTATAGGAATAAACAACCCCAAACACACTCCAATACCTCATCTTTGACAAAGGAGCCAAAGACCCTCACTGGAAGAAAGGTAGCCTATTTAACAAATGGTGCTGGAAAAATTGGCTAACCACATGTCGAAAACTAAAACTAGATACATGTCTCTCATGATGTAAGATCAAAGTGGATCAAAGATCTAAACATTAAAACAGAAACACTAAATCTACTGGAGAA
The DNA here is from genome assembly GCA_004026905.1 of Hystrix cristata. Taxonomy (NCBI): domain Eukaryota; kingdom Metazoa; phylum Chordata; class Mammalia; order Rodentia; family Hystricidae; genus Hystrix; species Hystrix cristata. The sequence continues at coordinate 4,604 of PVJO010034514.1, read as the reverse complement.
CAGAATAGGAAGAAGCCTCGAAGACACAGGGGTGGGGAAAAAATTTATGAACAGAACCCAAACTGCACGGAAAACAATACAAAGAATCAGTGCTTGGGACTACATGCTATTTAAAAGCTTTTGCACAGCCAAAGAAATCACAAATGGAGCAAGGTGAAAACCCACAGACTGGGAAAAAAAATGTTTGCTAGCTATCCATCAGACAAAAGTCTAACATCTAGAATATGCAAAGAACTCAAAAAAATTAAACCTCTCAAATTTAAAGACCCAATCCAAAAATGGGCAACTGAAGTGAATAAACATTTCTCAGATGAAGAAATAAAAATGGCAAATAAGTATATGAAAAAATGTTCAACATCACTAGTCATTCGAGAGATGCAAATCAAAACAACGTTAAGATTCCACCTCACTCCAGAAAGAACTGCGTATATGGAAAAATCATCCAATAACAAATGCTGGAGAGGCTATGGGGAAAAAGGAACTCTCCTCCACTGTTGGTGGGGGTGTAGACTGGTCCAGCCATTGTGGAAATCAATATGGAGATTCCTCAAAAAACTACAACTAGAGGTTCCATTTGGCCCAGCTATTCCCCTACTGGGGATCTTCCCAGAAGAATTAAAATCGTCATACCACAGGGATGTATGCACCACCATGTTCATAGCAACACAATTTGTAATAGCTAAGTCTTGGAAACAACCTAAATGCCCAACAACCAATGAATGGCTAAAGAAAATGTGGCTTTTCTACACAATGGAGTACTACACAGCCATAAAAAAGGATAAACTAGAGTCATTCGTATTTAAATGGATGTTCCTTGAGAACATACTTTTAAGTGAAATAAATCAGACACTTCTGAGTACACATCGAATTGTTTCTCTGTTATGAGAAACCATAACTGTAAATAAAGACAAAGCAGTCTAATAAATATTATATTAAAAAAAGATAATATACAAAAGAAAGAAGTACTAGAAAGAAAGAAGGGGGGAAAGCAGAAAGGCAACAGAGGAAAGAAAAGGGAAAAGGAAAATATGGAAAATTATGAATAAATCTGCTGTAAATAGGGAGGGAGGGAATAGAGGGGAGGGGTGGGGAAGGGGGGGAGAACCAAGATGCATCATGTACAGGTACAAAATAAATGTGATGAATGTGACCATTGTATGTAAAATGCACCAATACATGTTCATGGTTTAAAATAAAAATAAAAAAAGAATTATAGGAATAAATAAAAATAGAAGCCAATTCAAATTTATAAAGAAATTTTTTCACTGAAATCACAGTAGAAAATTTTCCAAATCTAGGGAAAGAATTCAACATTCAGGTACAAGAGCGGTATAGTACCCCAAATAGTTACAGCCAGAAAACAACTTCACAACATAACAATATCAAAATTCTAGTAATCCAGAAAAAGAGAGAATACTAAATGCTGTTAGAGGGAGGAAAAAATAGGAAACCTATAAAGACAAGCCTATCAGAATTACAACAGATTTCTTGGCACAAACCTTAATGGTAAACAGAGATTGGTGCAAAGTTTTTTAAGCCCTAAAGTAAAATACAGACCAAACCACATTTCCATATTGTGCAAAATAAGACTTCCAAATTGACAGAGGAGTAAAGAGTTTCTGTGACAAGAAAAAAAAAAAATCCTCAAGTAACACGGGACTACTAAACCAGTTTCATGGAAAATATTTAAGGAAATCGTACAAAGGAGCATGGATAGCACCAGCACCAGAAAGTCCAAAGTATGCATCTGTGAGAGTAGTTGAAAAGAAGGTGAAATAATAAGAGTTGGCAATAGAAAACAATGGATTCAGTAAACATCTTACAATAATAATTCTCAATGTCAATGTTCTTAACTCCCCAAATGACAGAAACTGGCAGATTGGATCAAAACACCAAGTCCAACTATATATTGCCTGTGAAAGACATACTTCATCAAGAAGGAAGAATATAGACTGAAATGATAGGTTAGAAAACAATAGACCATGCATCTAGAGCCCCCAAACAAGGAGGCACAGCTGTCTTTTGTTCAAACACAGCAAACTTCAAGCCAAAAGTGATCAGAAGAAACATAAATGGGTGAGATGGTTCTAAAGGGGACAATTCAACAGGAAGGGGTAATAATGGTTTATATATATGCACCGCATGTTGGCCCACACAACTCCATAACACAAAAACTAATGGAGATAAAAAGACAAATAGACACCAATACAATCATAGAAAGGGACTTTAATAACCTGCTTTCACAAATAGTTCAATGGAAAAAAACAATCTATGAAAAATTATAGTTAAAGTATACCACTGAATAAATATACTTAACATATCTACATAGTGTTTCATCAAACAAGAAAATACACATTATTCCAAAGAAAATTTTCCAAATAGACCATATTGTGGGCCATAAAACATGCTCAAATAAATACAAAAGAAATGAAATTACCTCATGCACACTATTAGATCATACGAGAATTAAACTGGAAATCAGCAGAAAAAGAAACCGCAGAAAGTAATTCACTTGGAGATTAAACAATACTTTATTGCATAATAAATGGACCACAAAAGAAATAAAGAAAAAAGTTTTAAAATTCATATAATCAAATGAAAATGGAAGCATAACATAACAAAAACTACAATAAAAGCAGTTCTACGAAGGAAGTTTATAGCTGTGAACACCCACATTAAAAGAATAAAGTGAGTAAAAAAAAAAAACTAATGATGCATCTCAACATCTTAAAAAAATTCAAATCTGTAACTCAAACAAGGAAAGAAAATACAGAGATCAGAGTGGAAGTTAGAAGTTACTGAAAGTGAGACAAAAAAATATAAAGAATGAATGAATCAAAGAATGTGTTATTTGAAAAGATAAACAATACTGATAAACTTTTACCCCAAATTACCAAAAGGAAAGAAAAAACTGGTATCAATGTAATTACAAACAAAAAAAGCAAAATCATAATGCATACTGATGAAAACTAGAAAATTGTAAGACATTCATTTGAAAACTTATATTCCAGTAAATTGGAGGACCTAGCAGGAAGAAATTCATAGACACAAACGAATTACCAAAATTAGACCAAGAAGATACAAAAATTCTGAACAGACCATTAAGAGGCAATGAAATAGAGGCTGTAATAAAAACACTACCAACAAAGAAAAACTCAAACATGATTAATCCCCACAGAATTCTACCAGAAGTACAGGGAATACCTAGTGCCAATACTTCTCAAACTCTTCATTAAAATAGAAAGGGAAAGAGTACTTCTAAAGTTATTCCTGGAAGCAAACATTACTCTGATATTTAAGCAGAACAAGGATTCGACAAAGAAAGCATGCTACAGGCCAATCTCCTTAATAAAGATAAACGCAAAAATCCTCAACAAACTCCTGGCAAAGAGACCTCAACAAATCATTAAGAAGATCGGATATCATGACCAAGTTGACCACATGTCAGAGATGCAAGAATGGTTCAATATATATGAATCAATAAATGTAATACATCACATAAAAAAGCAAGGAGAAAACTCACAAGATAATTTCATGATAAAAATTGACAAAAATAGTAGAAGAAACAAATCAAACTGATAAAAGCCGCTTACGAAACACCCATTGCCAAAATCATATGAAATGGGGACAAAGTGAAAGTATTCCTTCTAAAATCAAGAATAAGACATGCGTCCACTCTCACTACACTTGTTCAATATAGTAATTAAAAATTTAGCCAGAGCAATCTCACAAAAGAGATAAAAGTGATACATATAGGAAATGAACAAGTTGCTGGGCATAGTGGCACATATCTGTAATCCCAGCACTAGGGAGGCTGAGACAGGAGGATTGCTGTGAGTTTGAGGACAGCCTGGGCCACACACGTGATTTCAAGGCCAGCCTCAACTACATAGTGAGACCTTGTCTCAAAAAACCAAAAAGATATATATAAAAAAAGAAACAAGTCAAACTATCCTTATTCACAGATGACATTTTTCTTTTTTTTGTTGTTTTAAACCAAGAACATGTATTAGTACATTCTACATACAATGGTCACATTCATTACATTTATTCTGTACCTATACATGATACATCTTGGTTCTCCCCCCCTCCCCCACCCCTCCCCTCTGCTCCCTCCCTCCCTATTTACAGCAGGTTTATTCATCATTTTCCATATTTTCCCTTTCCCCTCTCTTTCCCCTGTTGCCTTTCTGCTTTTCCCCTTCTTTCTTTCTAGTAATCCTCTACTCTGCACACCATCCTCCTTTTATATAATATCTATTACACCTCTTTGATCTTATTTCCAGTTATGGTTTCTCATATCAGAGAAACAATTCGATATGTGCTCATGAGTGTCTGATTTATTTCACTTAAGAGTATGCTCTCAAGAAACATCCATTTATATATGAATGACTCTAGTTTACTCTTTTTATGGCAGTGTAGTACTCCATTGTGTAGAAAAACCACATTTTCTTTAGCCATTCATTGGTTGTTGGGCATTTAGGTTGTTTCCAAGACTTAGCTATTACAAATTGTGTTGCTATGAACATGGTGGTGCATACGTCCTTGTGGTATGATGATTTTAATTCTTCTGGGAAGATCCCCAGTAGGGGAATAGCTGGGTC
>PVJO010034513.1:0-10847 GCA_004026905.1 Hystrix cristata | reverse complement strand
TTTATTTATTTATTTATTTTTTGGTGCCGGGGATCGAACTCAGGGCCTTGTGCTTGCTAGGCCAGCACTCTAACCACTGAGCTAAATCCCTAGCCCAAAAAAATACAATTTTAAAATTATAATTCTCCTTGTCTCCTTTCTAACTATATTTATTTCTCTATTTCAAGAAGAGCACATATCCACGGCTCTTAAATACACTCACAAGGTCTCTCCTGTCATTTAATCTATTTACATTTAATGTAGCTAGTGATATATTCAGATTTAAATGTGCCATTTTGTTTTTTACCTTTTGTTGCATGCTTCTTTTTTCTCTCCTGTCTTTGTGTTGGATTGGTTTTTATTTCAACTTTTTTCTTGTACTAGTTTGTAGGTTTTTTTAGCCATTACTCCAGTAAGCTCAATCATACTTACTAAGCTCACATTTATCAGAGCTCTTACTCTCTGCTCAGAGTGTTTTCAATTCTATTCACTCCTTTAATTTAGATTTATAATACAAAGTAGCAATTACAAAGAGGTTTTATTAGTTGGGCATGATGCCACACACCTGTAATACCAGTGCTTGGAAGGGTCAGGTAGGATTGTGGAAAGTTCAAGGCCAGTCTGGACTACATAGTGAATTCAAGACTTGCCTGAAACAGTGAGACCCTGTCTCAAAAAAGAAAAAGGTTTTATTTTTTAAAACCTCCATGAAATTATATTATTTCGTCAGTTTACGTTTAATTAGCATTGTCTGACCTAAGTGGTGTTCAGAAAAATAAAATGGTTAGAGCCTGTTAAAGTGAAACAAAACAGGACATCATTTTAAGGCAGTAAAGACAGATTTTATTCTGGAGTAACTACTGCAGTAGAGAAGCAAAGCCACCGTAAATGGAGGTCAACTTTGGGAAATAAAATGCAGGAGGCTTGAAATGCTGAGGGGTGCTAAAAGAAAGACACTGGATAGCATGAAGGAGGAGTCTGGTCCATGGGACTATGCCATCTGGGTTTTTACTAACTGGCACTTATCCGGAGGAGAAATAAAGTTCTCTCTTTATAACTGAAATAGTTTTATGCAAATTGGAGCAAGACATCCCTCAAAGTTAGGCTATGATCCTCCCACAAGAACTGGGAGGCTTGTACAAGAGGTATCTCTCAAATGCCTGCATTCCTGGGTCTTTGAACCCAGATAGTAGATTTACACCTCAAAAGGACTGAGAAATGATTTATAATTATGAATTCTCTATATATAAGAGTTGGGCTCAAGGGCCTATAAGCTGGTCTTCAGGTTTGGCTGGAACAAATGGTAAATTGTCAGCAATTTTGACCTTCCTCAGGCAAGCATTTTAAGGGGAGTGGAGGTCACCAAATAAGACACAGACTTAAGCTGCTAGAAGTAATAACTAGATTTTGGTCAATTCTCAGTGCAGGCTTTTGGATGGTCATTTGTGCCAAGAGTTTCTACGGTTGTGTTTCCATCATATGAAATAATTAGCAAATGAATTTATTTTGATAAAGAATAATATGTCTGACATCAGCTAATACAGCATTTTATAATAGGAACCATTTTTAGTGAATCAGTTTACAACAGAGACTTAGAAGCTCTGTCTGCAGATGCCCAATGGGTAAACAATGCAGGATAAAACATGGTATTTCTGCATTCATTTTTGTATTTGTCTCTTATTACCTTAAAACTTTGGGTTAGATCTGTGCTCAGATCAGCACATAGGCATATTAATCACTTAAGGAGTATCTGTAATAAAAACTGGCAATACTGCACAAGGTTTATTAAATCTCAATTTACCTAATCTATCTCACCCACATTCAAGACCGAGTAAGATTTGCAGGATATTCAATTTCCAGTCTTTACAATGTCCTGTTCCACACCCATGGAACAGTACCGAGAAGTCCCCAGTCATTGTCTTAAACCTACAATCACCTAAATTTCCAGGAAAAGCAGAGCCCTGTGTTCCACCCCGTGAAGAGGTCACCCCTACTCTACTCTCAAGCAGAAACAATCATTTCAAGGGACCCAGACTGTCTCCTAAGGCCTCAAGGACTTTTCTGGAACCATCTTGCAGAACCAGTCCTGAGATAAAGCAACCAGAGCATTGCTTGCCCAGGAGTACCTACCTTGCCAGCTCTGCATACTCCAATTCTGCCGGCCCACACCCCCTGCCCTTCTATAAAGCCCTAAAGTTCCATGAAGTTCTGGAAGACGGACCTTGGACTTTTCATCTGTGCTTCCCAGCGTGGCCATGCTGACTGATGCTCCTTTCCTGCCCTTTACTACTGTTCATCACTTTGACTGGCATTCCAGTCTGTGAGGGCCCCGGGAGCCAGAGCTGTCAGCCCAGAATTCTGACAAACATTTTTCCATATGTGTTTATCAGTGAGAATGACCTAAATATTTCCTTTCTCCTCAATGTCCTTGTAAAGGTCACTATCCATATTTGTCTCACCTCATAAAAGAGTATGTTCAGACTTTTATCAGTTCTTGGCAGATTTTTGTAAGATCCGTTTTTTTGTTGCTTAACAAAGAAGCCATCTGAGCTTCAGTTGTCTTATTGGAAACATTTGTATAATGGATTAAATTTCTTTAGTGGAAGTAGGACCCTTCAGATGGTCTATTACACCACATAGCAGATCTGCTTCTTTTTTACTTGGAACTTACCTGTTTTGTGTAAAGTTTCAAGTTTAGTGGTATATATTACATAGGAAGCCTATTTATTACCTTTTTTAACATAATAAGGGAACTACTTTTATTTATTGATATGTTTAGTACTTACCTTATTCTCCAGAGTGCTTGAGGTGACCATTCCCACAACTGATGGATGAACACGCCCAAAATAAACAACTCATATACCAGGATACCCTCTTTCATAAACATGTATATACGGGGCTGGGGGTGTAGCTCAATGTAATTATCATTCTTAAATATCCTTTATTATCTCTAATAGTATTTATAATCTATCTGCTAGTCACACAGCCACTCCTGTTCTCTTACAGCTTGTCTGCATGGTATCTTTTTCCATCTGTTTTTCCATCTTTTTCCATCTGTTTCCTTTCAACCTACCTGTGTCTTTGAATCTGAAGTATATTTTTGAGCTGGGTATGGTGGTGTAGGCCTGTAATCTCAGCACTCAGGAAACTGAGGCAAAGAGGAACAGTGAGTTCAAAACCAGCTTGAGCTACATAGTGAATTCAAGGCCACCCTGAACTACAAAAAAAAAAAACAAAAAAAAATCAAAACAAAAAAGAAAGTATGTTTCTTAAAGTTGGACAATAGGTGGAAATTGCTTTCTTATTCAATCTAACAATTTCTGCTTTTTGAGTGGGATATTCAAACCATGCACATTTAATGAAATTACTGATGACTAGATTTGCATTTCATATTTAGTTATTTGTTTTCTATGTCTCTTCTATTTTTGTTCTTATGTCTCTGTGATTGCATTTTTTTGTCTTTAAGTATTTTTTAGTGTACCACTTAACTCACTTATTGACTATATTTGTAAAAGATACTTCCTTACTAGTTGTTCTGGAGCAGATGTCAACTAACTATAGCCCATAAACCAAATCTGGCCTGGTGTTTGTTTTACATGGCACACAGGCTAATTTCTTTTTTTGCATTTTGAAAACCAGTTCAAACTGAGGAAAAAGACAAAAGAGGAAGAATGTTTTTGGGTTCTGTTTTGTTTTTTAAGAGGGAGAATATTTTGTGACACCTCAAAATTGTGTGAAATTCGAATTCCAGGATTTATGAACTTGTATTTAAACACAACCACGCTAGTCCATTTATTTTATGCCTGTGACAGCGTTTTTAGAGTTGAGTAGTTGTGACAAATACTTTTTTTTTTTTTTTGAGATAGGGTCTTGCTATGTGGTCCAGGCTGGCCTTGAAATCACTATGTAGTCCAGGCTGGCCTCAAACTCCAGGTGATCCTCTTGCCTCAGCCTCCCAAGTGCTGGGATTACAGGCATGCACCATCACATTGGCAATTGCGACAAATACTTTATGGCCCACAAATACCAGAGAGAGGTAATAAAATCAATATGGCATATAATATGCAAACATTAAAAAACCAGCTTATCAAAAAGGAAAAAAGCAACAGAAGGGACAAAGAAAAAAGAAATAGATGATGGATTGACACAGGTAGCTTTAACCCTAACTACTGTATATAATTTCACTGACCTATAATCTATATATCCCAATTGTACTAGACCAAAAAGGCTACCCAAAGATATTATGTCATAATCCCTGGAGCTTGTAAATATTACCTTATATGGCAACAGAAACTACAGATATTATTAAGGATCTTGACATAACATTTTACTGGGAGAGAGAAGAAGATAGGAAGTATACAGAGGAGAAAGCCATATGAAGACTGAACAGAGAGATAGGTGAAGATGCTAGCCCTACAATTGGAGTGACACAGCCAGCACCCTGGGAGGCTGAGGCAGGAGGATCATCAATTTCAAGCCTAACCTGGTCAATTTAGTAACTCGGTGAGACGTTGTCCCCATCATTTTACTCCAAAAAATGGCTGGGAATGTAGCCCCCCCCTCCAAAAAATGGCTGGGAATGTAGCTCAATGCAAAGGCCCCTGGGTTCAATCTGCAGTACCCACCTCATCCCCAGAAAAAAAAAAAAATTGGAGTGACAGAGGCATAAACTGGAAGAGGGATGGAGTGGATTCTCCCTTTGAGCTTCAAGAGGGAGTACAATCTTGCTAATACCTTGGTTTGGCCCAGTGAAAAGACTTCTGACTTCTGGACTCCAGAACTCTGAAAGAATAAATTCCCAGTCTTAAGCCACCCTGTTTGTGGTAATATGTTACTGCAGTCATTGGAAACTAACACGGCAAGTAAAAAGCAGAAATCATCAAATTGGGACTTTTTTTTTTTTTGGCAATACTAGATATTGAACCCAGGGTCTCTTTAAAACATTTATCTAGGCTGGTCTGGAATTTTCCATTCTTCTGCCTCAACTTCTCAAGGGTGCTGGGATTAGGGATGAGCATTACCACGACTGGATTCAAATTGAATTTTTTTGGGGGGGTGCTGGGGATCGAACTCAGGGCCTTGTGCTTGCTACGCAAACACTCTACCACTAGCTAAATCCCAACCTCCAAAATGGATTTTTTAAAAGCTATGTACTACCTACAGAAAGACACAGTAAGATAAAAATAAAAGTACGGGAAAAAAACCTAACTTGCTATCACAATCAAATGACTGTTTCGAAATTTATGAAATAAAAACTGTCAACACTGCAAGGACAAATCCACAGAGATTTCAACACTCTTATCTCAATAATTAATAGAATGAGGAGACAGAAAATAAAAATACTGAACATTTCAATGCTAGCATCAATCAACCTGTCCAAGCTGATGTTTATAGAATACTCATTCTGAGAACAGAATACGCATTCCTTTTAACTGCACGTAGAACAGTTTCTCAGAGAGACCATATTCTAGGTCATAAATAAGTTTCATTAAATTTAAAATGATTCCAAGTCACATAAAGTATGTTCTCTGACCACAAAGGAATTAGATTAGAAATCAATAATATAGACCTAAGTGTGGTGGCACAAGCCAGTAATCCCTATACTCGGGAGACTGATACAAGAGGATTACTGCTAGTTCAAGGCCAGCTTGAACTATATACTGACACCTCATCTCAAAAAACTAAAAAAAAAAAAACTAGGTGAACATCCTACCACTCAGCAACATATCCAAACCTAAATTTTCAATATTGGACAAAATGGATAAATTTCTACAGAAAGACACAAATTACTAAAGATTTCTTTAAGAGAAAATGATCATATAAATAGCCCTGTAGCTATTAAATTTAATTTGTAGTTAAAAATCTTATAAAGAAAATTTCAGCGCCAGATATAGTGGTGCACACCTGTAATCCCAGCACTTGGGAGGCTGAGGCAGAAGGGTCGCTGTGAGTTTGAGGCCAGCCTGAACTACATAGTGAGACCCTGTCTCCAAAAAAAAAAAAAAAAAAAGGAAGGAAAGGGAAGAAAAGAAAAAAGGAAAAAGAAAACTTCAGGCCCAGGTGGTTTGACTGAGATATTATACCAAATATTTAAAGAAATAATCCCAATTCTAAAACAAATACTTTCAAAATGAGAATGAGGCAGGAGGGGAGAGTGTGGCAAAGTTGGTTGGAGAAGTAAGCATGACCAAATTCCAGGATACACAGTGCCAAATAAATCTCAGGACCCGGTATATAGTAGTTCTTGCAGATTCCAAGAGGTGTGGAACAAATAATGAGATGGAACAGCACTTAAGAGCTTGCTATGTGCCTCTTGGAGATAACCTGCCCTGTTCCCCGCAGGATGTACTTTTACTTTTGCTTTTAATTTTTCTTCTCTCTTGTTCGGCCCAAGTTTGCTCCAGAGCCAGTTTCTCACCCTCCACCTTCACTTTTTCAAATTGTTAGGCTGACGCATTCCCTGCTCCAGAGGGAGTCACGTTTTCTGAGAAAGTGGCCCTCCAGGCAGCTACAAAGTTCCAAGAAAGCGGCCCTCCAGGCCGTTACAAAGCTCCAAGAACGCAGCCCTCCGGGCCTTTACAAAATTCCAGGAAAATAGCCCTCCAGACAAGTGCAAAGTTCCAAAACCCGCTCTTACAAAAAGCACGCGCGGGAAGAGCAACCCCTATGCGCGGGAAAAACTGTATATGAGGCTCCCTGATCCGCGTGTCAAGCGGTCATCTCTCTACCTGCGAGAATGGTCCATCAGAATCGCTTCTGACAATAAAGCTTCATGCCTGGCTAGCTGCTGTCAGCCTCGGTTGTTTGCCTGAGCGCTGAACGCTAACACAAATAAACCTGGGCACTTTTTGTTGTTGTTGTTGTTGTTGCTTGTTTCGTTCAGTTCTTTGAGATGAGAAGAATCCAGTAACTTTTAATTGGCAAGCCACTTCTAAAAGGAGCTACACAATAATAAGAATACTTCAACGTCATCTTATGAGCCATCATTATCCTGATACTAAAATCAGAAGGACATTATGAGAAATCTAATTTCTTTATGAACGCACTTCAAAAACTAAACAAAATTTTAAGTTTTGTTAAAGTTTGTTTAAATTTTGGGGTTTTGGACTCAAAAATCAGTAAAACTTTATTTGCTTCCATTCTTTCACTTTTAACAGAAAACCGGAGAAAACAAGCATGTTTTGTGTTTACAAAGATAAATAGCCACTTTACCCAGAGTTCAAAACCTCAAACAGGGGTTGGGGATTTAGCTCAGTGGTTAGAGTGCTTGCCTAGCAAGTACAAGGCCCTGAGTTCAATCCCCAATACCAAAAAAAACCTCTTAAAAAAAAAAAAAAACCTCAAACAATGGGGAAGATTAAAAAGTGCCTTCCGCCACATCCCCTGAGCTGACCCTCATCATCTTCAGACAAAGTCCGTTCTCACAGGGGACCGGATAACTCAAAGGGATTTGGTGCAGAAAGGAAGATCCAACAACTAGTATCATCGACTAACCACATCCACAAAGCATATCCTTAATCCTGTATGCTCAAGCTGGGGGGAGTCTGGTGAAAGATTCTCAATATGTTATCTGTTCATCTCTCCCAAAATCTGGGAAATTTAAATTTTGTTTAAGTCTAACAACATACCAAAGTATAAATCAAAAGCAAGTAGTCCTGGAAATTCGAGTTTGGTTAATACTGTATACTTAAAATCAGTACTGCTATTATAGGCAGCTGAGTTAGACAGAAATTAACATACAGCCAGAGAGCAACTGGGCTCTTAGAGAAGTCAGCAAAAGAATAAAGACATCAAAACTGTGGCTGGAGGCACATCTGAAAAAGGCAAGGCATGCAGATAAAGTCACAATGGCCAGACTTGCAACTTCCCTAAAGAATGAATGGACACTTGAGATTGTACTGCAATTAGTAACACCCAGTCCACTAAATCCAGATATGCATCAGGCACCCCTGTGGGTGATCAGGACACCTGGACCCACCCCTTCCCCAAAATGCTGCTATTTTAGGGGTCATAGATAAGACAATGTTAATGGTACTAGCCATGTGATCTTGCTATGTGCCTCGCTTCCCTACTGGATCAATATGAGCTAAGCTCAATACTTGTAATCTTATTGGTTGATTATAGTTTGACCCATGTTATACTCGAGTTCTAATTTTGCTTATAAATTACCCCTGACAAAGGGCTTCAGTGGCAACCCACTTGGGACCCCTCCTGTATCTCAGGAGTTATCGCTCAATAAACCTTTCCTACTCTTTACCTCATTTATCCTTTGGAACTCATTCTTCAATTTCAGGGGACACAAACAGAGTACATCCAACATCTGGCAGGTTGGGAGTTTATTTTTCTCCTATATCACTGCAAATATGTACTCATAAAAATATATTGAAAGGAAAAATTTTTTTTAATTAAAAAGAAAGTCAGAGAGGAGAGTGGTAGCCCACAACTGTAATCCCAGCAATCTGGGAGGCTGAGGTAGGATTGCAAGTTCAAGCCCAGGCTGAGCAACTTAATGACTTAGTGAGACCCTATTTCAAAATTAAAAATAAGTCGGGAATGGTGACAAATACCTGTAGACCCGCACTTCAGAAGCTGAGGCAGGAGGATCACTGAAAATTCAAGGTCAGTCTGGGCTAAGAGTGAGTTCAAGGCTAGCCTGAGAACTACACAGTGAGACCCTGTCTCAAAAAAAAAAAAAAAAAAAAGCAAAAAGGGAAAAAGTGGGGGTGGATGTAGCTCACAAAATGAATAAATTAAATAAATAAATATCAGTAAATTCTTCTTGATTAACAAAAAACAAATCATTTTATAATTAAAAACCAGATGATTGCCTCAAGAGATGCAGAAAAAGCATTCGGAAAAAATCTAACATATATTCTTCATAAAACTGTGAACAATGATGTGAGGAATGCAATGAGATTTCCACAATCTGATAACAAACATCACAAAAAACTTATACATAACACTGTTCTTAATGGTGAGTAGTAGAATGCTTTCTTTCTAAGATACAGGAACAAGGTGAAAGATGTCCAGTCTTGTCACTTCTCTTCAGTATGTAATGTAGGTACTTATGCAATAAGACGAGCATAAATGAAAAATAAATGAAAAATAAAATGAAGAACTAAGTACAAGGCCCTGAGTTCAATCCCCGGCACCAAAAATAAATAAATAAATAAATAAAACAAAGAACTAAACTGTTGCTAGGCACAAAACAAAATCTTCTATGGAGAAAATCCTACTGAATATGCAAGTTACCAGACCTGATCAAGTGAGTTTAAAAAAAATCAATTATATTTTTTGTTAAATCAGTTGCATTCCTTAAAACTAGCAACAACTGGAAATTAAAACAAAACATAAAAACCATTTACAATAGCATCATATATATGAGATGCTTAGTGTACGGATCTGACTACAAATGTACAAGATTGGCACACTGAAAATTTCAAAACACTTCTGGGAGAAAATGAAGAACACTTAAGAAATACATACTTCATATCCATGACTTGGAAGACACAATGCTGTTAAGTCAATTCTGGGCTGCGGTTGGTGATGCACACCTGTAATTCCACCAGTATGGGTTGCTGAGACAAGAGGATCACAAGCCGAAAATTGGCCTGGGCAATTTAACAACTTAACAAAACCTCGGCTCAAAATAAAAAATAAGAAGGAAGGAGGGCTGTGGTTTTAACTCAGTAAGAAGATCTGGGGTTCAGTCCAGAGAGGGAGGGGGAAAGGAAGAAAGGAGGAAGAGAAGAAGGAAGAGAGGGAGGGAGGAACGGAGGGGGGAGGGAAGAACAAAAAAGGCTTGAAGAAATTCATATGGAAATGCAAAAGATTTAGAACACTTAAAATAATTTTGAAAATGAACAAAGCTGAGCAATCTACATTTCCTGACTTCTAAATTTAAGCTATAACAATCGAGACAGTGTTACTGGTTTCAGATACATGAAAAGATCAACAGAACAAAATACAGTCCAAATCCGGCACCGTGGCACACACCTACAATCCCAGCTCTCAGGAGGCTGAGGCAGGAAAGTCACCAGAAGGCCAACCCAGGCATATACAGTCAACTGAATTTCTAAAATTGCTTTCACATTTAAAAGTCACAATGGATATTTTATGCAATAAATACCTTGTAAACAGAAACTCTGTTTTCTATTGCTATCGCACCTATTATTTAGCCTTTTCTTTTCCAAATCTTCGCGTAAACTGACGTCAAATAACAACTACCACTGCTTTTCCTCACTTCACAGTGCAAGGGGGGATCCGAAATCTTCAATCTGTCGCCCACATTCAGATCACGGGCTCGCGCGCGCGCTCTCTCGCACAATCGCACCCTCCCTGAAGCTGTTCGCTCTGTGTAACACTCGCCGAACCGCAGTGCTACAGTTGATAGCTGCATGCATTTCTAGCACCATTCCGGGATCCAGGTGCGTCCCTACACCCAGCCAGCAGGCAGCCTGGCATCCAAGAAGCACACCGGTCTTACCCGACTCCAACTGCTTAGAATCAGTAGCCAACTCACCCCTAAACAAAAGCATACATCGCGACCTGTCGTGTCAGTGTCCTCGGAGGACAACGGAGCGCTGTCTGGATAGTCACTCATTATGTCCGGTAGTGTGGTCAAACGATCACGAAAAACCTCCTTCCAACCAGTTCTGCCATTTTTCTAGGTTTGCGAGCCACTACATTTCCCAAAATGCACTGCACTCTAACCATATTCCCGCGAGATCTTCACTGTCCAAGTGTGCTTTTCTGACCAGAAGTGGGCAATATGGAGGAAAGGATTCCTTGGTACGGTAGGCAGTTTGAAAGGAAACTTATTACAGAACTTGATTGGCGTCCCCTGAAACGTCCAAGTCTTTTTTTTT
>PVJO010034512.1:0-10870 GCA_004026905.1 Hystrix cristata | reverse complement strand
TTGTTGGGACAGAATACTTGACACCCAAAGTTAGGGGAAGAAAGGTTTATTAGCTCACAGTCTGCAGAGGTTTCAGTCTATAGTCCGCTGGGTCCGAGGCAGGGCGGGCCGGCGTGGTGTACCGGCAGCTGACTGGCCGCAAAGTAAAGTGAGGAAATGCAAGGAATGTATGCAAATAAGCAATGCAAACAAGCAGCTAGTTAGCTTCTTCCTGTATCTTTTATCTAGGCTACCTGCCCCCAGGGTGGCCCGCACTCCCACCCCCAATCTCTGTCTCACATCCTTGATCCCAGCAGAACCATGCCAAACCGATCAATGGATCAATTTAGTAATCACATACTCTAGATCCAGCTATCTCTTACCACATGAGGCTTTGGGGGAACATCTAGACACAAACCATAACAAGACTCGATCCATACTAACCTTGAGAAGAGAAACTGTGTTTTACTTTCTTTTCTTTTCTTTTTTTTTCAGAAGAAAAAAATAGTGTTTTATTAACTACCTCACAGTTACAATACACTTTAAATGTACAATAAGGTAGCCTTTAAATTTGAGGTGGTCTTAAAGATAACAAATGAACAGAATTCCAAGTTTTTGAAATAGGTGAACTGCTACAGTTATAGGTATACATTTAAGAAAATTGTATATCTCTTACAAGACCAGCAATGTAACTTTATTGTGTAGACTTTTAATTGAAAATATAAATAATTAAAAAGAAAATACAGCACAATAAAAACATACATTTCTCATTAAGTCCATTGGATACATAGAAATTTTAAGGGAAAAAGCAAAAAAGGGAAAATGGTTGATATTTAAGTGCAGACTGACTACCTAGACAAAATAAAAAGACTTAAAAAATATAAAATCTCTAGTTTTCTATGACTAATAGCCATATGGTTGGAGTATTGTCACTATGGAAGTGATTTTTTTATCTTTGCATATGTTATACTTTACTGGTAATTTACATAATGGCTTTTAAGCCCTATCGGGCATATGGTTTTTGAAAATAAGATTCTATAAAAATCACTGCTAAGACACAATACACCTTATTTTTTTGGTCCTCCAATATTCAAGAAAAGGAATAATTCACTATAACATTTTTTGCCACCCAAATGCTTATTTTCTTAATATTTGACTCTTCTAAAAGGAAAATAATGGAAAATTGCATTTAAGTTTCATTATAATTTCATTTCTATTTGAAATCTGTTACTCCTTTGTATTCTTGGTTTTTGGTGCTCGGAATTGAATTCAGGGCCTCACATATGCTAAGCACATTTTCTACCACTGAGTGACACCTCCACCCTCAAATCTGTTACTTTTTTGTGAAACACTCTTTCAGTAATAAGTACCCTTAAGATTTAAGAAAATAAGTTAAAGTACGTGCTAATGAAATACAGAAAACTAAAATATGGATGTGGTATGCCATGCCTCTCCAGTCATGTTTGGATTTTAAAGAAAATCCAGCATGATACACATGGCACTTAAGACCTTTTTATGGTCAGCTCATATTATAATAAGTTAAATGGTTTTCTGTGATTTTAAAGAGTAGTAAGGTTTATCTAGTCATTTGATTTGCAGAGCTTTAGGTAAGTAGTCAGGCAGGTTTTGATTACATCATTTATCCCTTAGCTTCCAATTGATGTCATTTTGACTAAGAAGTTTATTTTAGATTTGTAGCTCTTACATTTATCAAATTGTTAAAAAGAACGTTCTTGAGTATGTTATTTTAAAATGCTATAAAAATTAGACATGTAAATCGCCCTCAATAGGGCCTGGCTCCTTTGAGGACTCAATAAATGGCAGGTATTGTTTTTATTATACATACTAATGTTAATAGCATTGTGGAATTCATAGTAAATGTAGAACCTTGTGATGTGTGCATATGGGCTCTCAGAAAAGCTTGATGTTAGGACTCTGTAATCCTGATTAAGCTTTAACTTCTTTTTTAACAGAATCTCAAAACGAAAGAACAGATCGAAAATCTGTTACGCAATGGGATGAACAAGGAGTTGAGAGATCGCCTTTGTTGCCGAATGACTTTTGGGACTGCAGGACTTCGTTCTGCCATGGGAGCAGGGTTTTGCTATATTAATGATCTTACAGTAATACAATCAACACAGGTAAATATAAACTGCTACATGTATTTTTTTTACTCTTTATTTTGCTTTAATATTTAGGTAGTGTCTTCCTTCTCTTTCTTTTGTTCAGGAAGGTATTCTCACATAAATAAAAAATGTAGACCAAATTCTGACTTTTGGTCTTGCCTGAGATTTATTTTAGAAGTCATTTATATATCTTCAAGGTCACAGACTAATTCTTTGATTAATAATTATTTTAGTTGCCCTTGTCAACTTTTTGAGCATGTTACTTTTAGAAGATAATTACACATGTTGTTATATGTCCATTCATAAAGATTAACCAGAGTATTTGGAAAATTTAGTTGAAAGTACTTCACTTAAACATGGTTTTCCATATCCATTTGAGGGTTTTTTAAGACAGTTGTATAACATGATACAATTTGTTTTATTTCTTTTCATTTTTATGCATCTCATTTTAGAAACAAATTACTTCTCTTCCCAGTGAATCATCCTCACTGTTTCAAGAAACTACATTTTTAGCCAGATGTGGTGGCATGTGCCTGTAATCCCAGCATTCAGGAGGCTGAGGCAGGAGGGTTGCTGCGAGTTTGAGGCCAGCCTGGGCTATGTAGTGAGTTCAAGACCAGCCTGAACTACATAGTGAGACCTTCTTTCAAAAGAAAGAAAAGAAAAAGAAACTACAATTTTGAGGGCAGTAATGCATTTACCGTATACTAAAAATATTTCTGGTTTATAGAATACCTTAGTGGACATAATTCTAATTGATACTACCAAACAGTAAATCACCTTTATCCTTGTTCTAAGAGAATTCTCTAAAGCCAAAGGTTAAGCACGGGACAGAGGAGATGAAATAAAAAGATGGCTGAGAGAGGTAGGCTAGATGTCACGTTTCCTACCCACTCCATCCCCATCTCCTTTCTAGTCCTCAACCAAAAATGCTTTTAGTTCATTGTTTTTACATATATTAAGTTTCCTCATAAGCAAAGCCAGACAGAATCTGATTCTTAAGCCCTAACCCTTTCAGACTCTAGATATAAAGGAATATCTAGAGATAGGATGAATTCTCATGGCAGACAATAGTATGAGGATCTGTCAGGTTTTAGGATAATATTATCATTAGAAACAAGTTGCTGAAACTAGCCTATTTGGGATATATTAATCTCTGTCTTCCTATCTCTCATATAGAACAGGTTGGGAGAAGTAATTACACTTAATGACTTATGAACTGGAAGTCATTGGGTCCTCATTTTGTGCTACCTCATCCTTAATAGTGCCTCTCATTAGAGTAGGTCTTTAATAAGTCAGAATAACTGAATTTTAGTTAAATGAACAGCCTTGGGTAATTTGTTACATTGAGCTTTACATGGACATTCTTATTCTACATCTTCATTTTTAAAAGAAATATTGAAAGAGACAAAAATAGTATTTACATTTGTTTCCTTTCAGGGTGTTATAAGGATTAAATTTCCCACTTCGTTTTCCAAAAGTAATTCTAAATGAGTTTAACACTACAAAGTGTTTTTTTTTTTTTTTTTTTTGTGGTGCCGGGGATCGAACTCAGGCCCTTGTGCTTGCAAGGCAAGCACTCTAATCACTGAGCTAAATCCCCAGCCCCCAAAGTGTTATTTTTAGAAATGAAAATGTTTATTAAAGTTAGCAAATCATTCCCAAGATAGTTAAAATTGTTTTAATTTATCATTTTTATGTTTTCAATATGAAATACTTCATTTTATTTTGTGTCACCTTTGACTACAAATTTTCCTAGTCTATGAGGTTTTTTTTCCTTGTGAGATTTTAAAACTAAGGAATTACGATGGTACCACCCATTTTAAGACGTGTTCCAGTGAAGAACTATGTTGCTGATTAAAAATGTTTGTGTCTTAAATAGGTCAGATCTTTTGGTTAGCTTCAATCTTAGGATTTAGCAAAGGTTGAAATTCTGTTCTCTGGAGCCTCAAAGCAAGAAACAATTTCTTTTGGTTCGTCTAACAATTTTGTTTTTTTAGCTTACTGACTCTCATGTCCCATCTTTTTTCCCCCTCACTTTTTATTTATTGTGTGGGTTTAATGATTACTAAATTGATTCCTCTATATTATTAAAATGTATCTGAAAATCCAGGAAATATTTGTCATCTCATGTTTGTGGATTGCATAGTATTGCTACCACATTAGAAAACATAAGTATAAAGGCAGAAGCCAGTTTTCTAGGAGCCCATAAACTGCATATAAAACATAAAGAGATTTTAACTATTACAAAATGAAAACATTCATCAAGAACTAACCAACCTTTTGTGTTAATTTGCTTCAGGGAATGTACAAATACCTTGAGAGATGTTTCTCGGACTTGAAGCAGAGGGGCCTTGTCATTGGGTATGATACTCGTGGTCAAGTAACCAGCAGCTGTAGCAGCCAGAGGTACAATATTAATTGTTTCAAAAATTAGGTTGAAAAACAAAAATCAAAAATTAGGTTGGATTACAATAAAACATTAAAAAATGATTTTATTTTGCTAGTAGTAGTACTTCTGAAAGAGGAGACTACCAAATAGAAATGTATTCACATCCTTATGTTTATTTTAGAACTGAAATAAAAGAGAAAGTATATCAAAGATAAGCTTTAGATTTTACAAAAAGAAATAAAATCTTAAAATATTTACAATTCACGTTTAGAATGATGTAACAGTTTGTAAGTTTAATTTTTTGGTAAAAGGTGCTGGTTAAGTGCTGAGTAATTATATCGTTTATATTATCTCATTATAATCCTATTTGATTAAGAGTATTTTCACAAATAATCATGATATAGTGATACTTTTTTCAGGGAATAACTATACATGTTACATTTATTTTATTTCACTTCCTACCATTCTGTTGCATTTTGCAGGTTTTATGTCTTAATAAAAGAGCCATCAAAAGATGAATGAAAGAAAAAGAAAATTATAACATCAGTTCTGTTCATTGTTAAGCTCCTTTTAGTTTAGGTGTGTGTGTGTGCTCCTTTTAGTTTAGGTTTGTGTGTGTGTGTGTGTGTGCGTGCTCCTTTTAGTTTAGGCTTGTGTGTGTATGTGCTCCTTTTAGTTTAGGTTTGTGTGTATGTGTGTGTGTGTGTGTGCTCCTTTTAGTTTAGATTTGTGTGTGTGTGTGTGTGTGTGTGCGCGCGCGTGCGCACAGTGCTAGGGATGAGCCCAGAACCTTGCACATGCTAACAGGTGCCCAACCCTATACTTTCAGGGATCTTTCTATAATTTGCTAACAGTTTCCCTACCACTAAGCCACATCCATATCCCCAACTTCCTCCTTTAGTAAACCTTATTTATTTAAATTTTCAAATTGGACATAAAGCTTAAAAAATAAGTGATTATAAGAACTGGTTGTATTAAGCTACTATGTATTCAGACTAATCGTAATATGAAATATTTATTATGTGGTAGACTTTTTTTTTTTTATTTTAAACCAAGAACATGTATTGGTACATTCTACATACAATGGTCACATTCATTACATTAATTCTGTACCTATACATGATGTATCTTGGTTGGTAGACTTTTTTTTAAGGGAAATCTTTTAAATCTTTTTTTAGGCTTGCTAAACTCACAGCTGCAGTCTTGCTGGCTAAAGATGTTCCTGTGTACCTTTTTTCAAGATATGTTCCTACACCTTTTGTAGTAAGTATATTGTGTTAGTGATTGTTCAGTTTGTTGCTCTTGACAAGATTTCTTAACTACAATTTGAATCCTTGTCACACATGTGGTTCTGTATTAAGTGATATGAGGAACCAAAGGAAGGAAAACAAACTTTACTTTGAGTTTATTTTCACTTTTTGAACCACCTAAGAATTTGCTCTCTAAAAGTTGGCAAGTCCACAGTCATGGTGAGATATTTTAATACTTTTCTTTCAGAAGGCAGACAAAAATGATTACAGATATATTTGAACACACTGTTAACAGCTTTAATCTGTTGAATGTGTTTAAAGACCCTGCATTCCATGATGGTAGGATACATGTTGTTGTTAAACAGAGTCACAAAGGAAGTCTTAACAAATCCTAGAGAACTGTTTATCAAACTATATTCTTGGACTCCAGTGCAATAAAATTATAAATCAAAAAGCCTGCAAAACCTCCTATGTTTAGAATTTCAAAGCACATTCATAAGTAATTTGTGGATTAAGGAACATATAATGGAGTTGAGGAACCACAGGTAGTCCTTGCTTTGAATGGTAGTGCAAGACAGCTGTGAAGCTAAAAAACCATGCAAAATGATCTTTATAATCAATGAGAAAAATTACAAATGTTTCATGATCTCTAAAATATCTTAACAAACCATTAAAAACTCTCTTACTCTCAGTTAAAAATGTGTAGGGAAGGAGAGAAATGGTAAAAAAATAGTTACTACATTATAATTTAAAAACATTAGAAATATTGAGTACTAAAGTTCTTTCTTTGTTAAAAAGAAAACTAGCCAAGAATATGAAGTACTTATTTCTTGTCATATAACTTTCAACGAGTGAGCATTTTTACTATGCCTTTGCAATTGTTATATACTTTTGTAAGTTTGAATGAGCTTCCAATATTTTATCCCTTTTTACTCTCAGTATACTGAAATATCTCTGAGAGATCCTTTAATGTGAAGTTTTTTGCTGATATCACTTCTTCTTGGACTTTTTCAGCCTTTTCATCACAAGCTCATTCTTCGTTTCATCCACATGTTTGTCTTCATTATGCTCCTCTGGTTGCTTATCTAAAAATCTCTTGAATAGTGACAGTGTCAGCATTCCCAAATGTCTTTTCTATTCATTTGTGTTCAATTCAGTTTTCCTTTCACCATTATCACTTTTTGTTTCTTTGCTGCATTTTGATCTTTGTTAGCCAATTTCCACTTTTAATTATCCTTTTTTTTAAAAATATCACATGGGTTTATCACTGAGAGATAAGGAGACAGCACAGCCACATGCTTTGTTGTCTGTGTGAGAGCTGATTAATAATACACACTGACCAATCACTGACAAATTTTAAGAGTCAAATGATGGGTTACTGACCGTTATAGATCTATTATACATGTAGTAACTTGTGGACTGAAGAGCTAGCAAACACATTTGCACTTGATGCAATTATTTATGGCTAATGTTACCATGGTAACAGAAATTTTGAAATGTTAGGAGACATGCTATTTAACAAAAACATGGCAATAGAAATTTTTGTATATTGGAACTGTGCACCATGAGGACTGCCTGACCTTAAAACTGAGCAATATGAAAACAATAAGTAGCAAAAATTATGGGATAAAAAACTAAGCCCTACTTAAAGGGAAATTTATAGCTTTAGTGATTATATTAGAGAAAAAGATTAGAAAACAGTGAGCTAAGTTTTAACTTAATATATTCATGCTAAAACAGATAAAATCTAAATTAGTAAAAGTAATGAAATAATAAATGGGTGAGAAAAAATCAAGTAAACAGAAAATAAAGAAGATATCAACGAAATCAAAGTTAGATCTCTGAAGAGACTAAGACAATAAACAATCCTGGAAAGGGTAGTCAAGAAACAAAGAAAGGCACAAATGAAGATATTAAAAGAAGGGCATAATAGAGATTTTAAAAAGCATGATATTCTGAACAACATGATGGAAATAAATGTACAAGCTTAGATGAATTAGGCAATTTCCTAGAAGAGCACTTAGTGCATCAAAACTGATAAGAAATTTTAAAAATCTGAATAGGCAGATAGTCACAAAATA
Source organism: Hystrix cristata (assembly GCA_004026905.1). Classification (NCBI taxonomy): domain Eukaryota; kingdom Metazoa; phylum Chordata; class Mammalia; order Rodentia; family Hystricidae; genus Hystrix; species Hystrix cristata. Next base: position 3,042 of record PVJO010034512.1, on the reverse strand, counting down.
AATTGAATTAGTATTTTTTTTAAATACTCTCAATTTTAAAATACCAGGTCTAGGTGATTTTGTAGGCAAGCTTCACCAAATATTTGAGGAATAGATATTATCTCTATAAGCTATTCTAGTGATTTATTGAAAATATATTGAAGGAAATTGAAAGAATTCCCAAAAACTTAGCTCCAATGCATAATAGAAACCAAGGAAGAATCCAGAAGTCTAGACCATCTCTGTAAGATTCTTGCCAGTTCCATAGACTTGCCAGTTCCAACTATTATCATTCCACTGTCTTGACTTTTCTCTCTTGTGTAGGTAAATTTACTCTAACTGGTAGGGAAGGTACTTTTAGTAACCCCATACACATACCCATTTATCACTATCACTTCAAGTCAAAGGCAATCTGCGTTGACTAACTAGCTGGAATATCTTGGGGAAGGATTCAGATCAGGCTTGGTTTATGAGATAATTTCTATTCAAGGGAATAGGTTACTGGGGTCAGAACTGGGTCATGTTCATATCCCTTACCATTGTTAGGAGAGAAGTTAAATGTAATGGTAGAAGCTGTAAGAGAAAAATCCTAAGGATATAAATAATTATTACTACAGAGAAAAAAGGAAATTCAACCTGAGAATTAAATGTGAGAGAGAAGATAATGAGTTGTCTTATATGACAGAGGCCACAGAGTATAGATAAAAATCTTCAAATCGGAAAGCAAGAAACCTGTGTTCTACCTGTGAATTCTCTACCCAATGATTGTATAGTGTGGGACAAATCTCAGTGTTAAATGTGATGGATTAAATGATTTCTAAATTTACTTCTAATTTGGATATTTAATAATCATATTTGCCACTCATCTCTAAGGTTTGGTGGAGTAACTGGCACATAGTAGGCATTCATTAAATATTGTTAAATGAACAAAAGAATGACAAATGTTTATAAGACCAAGTTAAAGGAGATTGGGAGAAAGCCATCTGGTCTAACAGTTGCATGATTTTGAACCCCATATTTTAGAAATGGACCCCACCCAACAAACCTGGAGTCTATGAGGTTGTAGGTGATTTATGCCATAATGTCTTTTCCTGTTATTTAATCAAAGTTATTTTCATTTCAAATGTATGAGTAGCTAGGAAGCAAAATGGAATTATGATGTTTATAATTTTTTCAGCCATATGCAGTCCAGGAGCTCAAAGCAGTTGCAGGTGTGATGATTACTGCATCTCACAACCCCAAGGAAGACAATGGATACAAGGTAATTGTTGCACTTCTGACTTTTGCTTGTTTTATAGTTCTTATTTTACTTCAATAATATATGCTAAGTATATTTACTACAAGCTAAACATTGGGAACAGAATGATAAAAACATTGAGGCTGGCTCTCACAGAATTTATAGCCTTAATGGCCCTTACTACTTCCCAACATGTACAGTTACAAAGGTGTCTTCATTGGTCTTTTTATTTCGAATTGCCCTTGGCTTCTCCATCCCACCTCAAATCTATCCTGTCATTTCAGAAATACAGTTGCATTATACCAAGAATGTGAAAAATGCATGGGATTTGTAGGAAAAGAGTCCGAGAAATGGTACCTTGATCTCATTTTTCCCTCCCACTGATCTTCTGCCCTGGTTCCCTATTGGCCACAGCATCCATTTGCTTTGTCAGGTTCTGTGGCAAGAAGCAGAGTGGAAAAGGATGAAAAGTCACTCTGGAAGTGTTATCAAGTAGCTTCTTCTAAAAGTAGCCCACCAAATAAACATTACCGAATTTTGGGTTGCTCGCCTGTCCTTCTGAAGTTAGATCGCAGGTTCTTCTTGTCTTGAGCAAAGAATTGAACAAAACAAGCAAAAAGCAGTGACAAAGTTTATCTGAAAGAATAAAAGTTGCCTCGCATGGTGGCTTATGCCTGTAATCCCAGCCACTCAGGAGCCTGAAAGAGGAGAATCTCTGTTATGTTTGAGGCCAGCCTGGGCTACCAAGTGAGTTCAAGGCCAACCCGAACTACATAGTGAGACCCCTGTCTCAAAAACAAACAAACAAACAAAAAAACCACAGGCTGGGGATTTAGCTCAGTGGTTAGAGTGCTTGCCTACTGAGCAGCAAAGCCCTGAATTTGATCCCCAGCACCAAAAAACAAAACAAAACCCAAAAAAAAAAAAAAAAACCCCACAAAGAAAGTAAAAGTGAAGAGTGAGGGAGAAACTGGCTATGCAGAGTGAACTTGGGCCAAGTAAAAAAGAAAAAGGAAGACAAAAGGACGCTCTGGACGCAGGAGGAAAGGCCATCATAAGGAAAGCCACAATAGCAAGCTCTTCTTGGCATCTATGTCCTTTTATATTGTCCAAATTTCGAGGAAAACTGCAAGAACTTCTACATACACAGGTCCTGAGAGGCAGTGCTGGAATCCCCCACCTCCAGCTGTGCCAGGTCTAGGCCATCCTGCTGAAAACCTGCTCGAGATCTTGAGAGAAGTCCACATGCAAGGCTTTGGGAACTGTTCTGTGCATGTGTTCCAGAACCTTGTAATTAATTTCTTCCATACCACATAACAGAACAACTTTATAATGTTGATTTTAATAGTGTAAAGTTTTATGGGATATCCTATAGTTTCTTAGATTATTTTAGTATACGGTTGAAAATCCAAGAGTATGATTGGACACTATGGTATATGTGTATTATAAGAATGCCTGTTTATATTGTCTTGTGTTGTTATTATAGTAAATTCTATTTTTTTTTTATTTTAAACCAAGAACATGTATTGGTACATTCTACATACAATGGTCACATTCATTACATTTATTCTGTACCTATACATGATGCATCTTGGCTCTCCCCCCTCTCCCCCACCCCTCCCCTCTGCTCCCTCCCTCCCTATTTACAGCAGGTTCATTCATCATTTTCCATATTTTCCCTTTCCCCTCTCTTTCCCCTGTTGCCTTTCTGCTTTTCCCCTTCTTTCTTTCTAGTACTCCTCTCCTCTGCACACCATCCTCCTTTTATATAATATCTATTACACCTCGTTGTCCTTATTTACAGTTACGGTTTCTCATATTAGAGA
>PVJO010034511.1:0-10862 GCA_004026905.1 Hystrix cristata | reverse complement strand
GTGACAAATTAAAGAATATATTAGAAACTCTAAAACAATCACTAAAATAGGAAAACAGAGTTATAGTTAATAAGCTAACAGTAAAGTGTGAACGGGTTGAGAATGCATCTCAGGGCTATAGAACTTGCCTCGTACAGACAAGGCCCTGGGCTTGAGTCTCAGCACCACCAAAATAAATAAATATAAATAAATAAATAAATAAAAGTACAGATAAAATTAAAAATCAGTTAATAAAAAGGCAGAAAATTGAAAGTGGTAATATACAATACATAAAGCAAACAAAATATAGCAAGATGATAGTTGTAAACCTCATTTTATGTATCTACAGTGAATTGACATGAGAGTGTTTTTGAACAATAATACTATTAAAGTCAGTAATAATAATATATTTATAAATCTCTGCATACTTGAAAATCAAGCTACACATTTGCATATAATTTGTAGGTCAGAGAATAATTCCAAAATTTTTTTGAAATTGAACAAAAATGAAAATCCAACATATCATAAATTGCAGGATCAAAAAAGTACTTAGCAAGAAATTTGTAGGTTTTTTTTTTGATATATATGAGAACAGGAGAGCAGTCTATGTCCTAAAGTTTCACAGTGAAAGCTAGAAAAAAGGAAAATCCAAAGTATGCAAAAGAAAGAGAAAATAAAAACCGAAACCAATAAAAGAGGAAACATAAACAACTCCATTGATCTGTTCTTTTCTCATGGATTGCAGGTTTGAGAAGAACGTCCATGGTAGGAAGGTTGATGGAATCCCATAAGCTATTAGGATGGTGATTGAAATATTGGATATTTTTAATTGGAAGCATTTTGATATAAGAAACTGGAGGTGACTTTCCAGAAAATTTGAGATTCTGGAGGAAAGCATAGCAGGGATCAGGTAAAGGGCAATAGAATTTGTTCTGGGTTTATTAACTAAAAAATGTCTAGATTTCCCTGTTCTGGGTAACAAAAATTCTTTGCCTGACTGAACTCTCGCCAGATTCCTCTGAGCCCATTCTCAGGTAGGCCTCAGCTGTGGTCTGTAAAGACGATGAAAACACTAATGTGGTTTCTGACAGCTCAAAACCACATGTCTAACATGACCTTAATTCTCTTTAGAGAGGTAGCCCAAAAAATCTCAAGGATCTCAAATAATTTCTTCTTTGTTTCACTCGACACCTGAAGCTAGAGTCTCCATCTGTGGGAAAGTAGAAGTCCTATTTCGACAGATATGGTTAGCATAACCAAATGGATTTTATGTGGTCCCAACCCTCTTCCTGCATAGTGTCAATTTTCACTTACCTGATTCTAATGAACCCTAATTCACCTCCTTTCCTAACCATTCACTCACCAGTGAACATGTTCAGTCACCTCTCTACAAATCAAAGTTGAGTTACATTCACTCTGGACTCTTTTCCTAATAGGAACAGTATATTTCTGACTGATATTTGCTCTTACCACTGTAACTTTCAGGTTTGTTAATATCTAGTGTGACTTTATACTGGCTTACCTGAAGTCAGATATTCAGGAAACTAATTCTGAAACTCTCCATTACACAGGATATATATGATTTACCTGAGCACAGACTAGCATAAAATAAACTAGCAAATTAACACTTAGTAAACAAAAAGACTTTGCTGGACATTAATTATTTATTTGAACTTTCTCACAGTATGAATTTCAGGAACATGAACATGTGAGAGAATGTAAGATAATGATATACAGAATTTTTCCAAAGTATTCTTGTGAAGCTTACATAAAAATCCAAAGAAAGTAAATCTTCCCAAGGAGTTTTTAAATCTATATTAAGTTGGTATTTCTTCAGAATTTCCAGTTTTATTCTTGCTGAATTTTTAACCCAATAATTTCTGTTATCATATAAAGGGTAATGTATTTATTTTTAGTTACTACTTTGTTTATGTAATCCTTCTCATCAAATTTTGAAGTACAATGCAAGTTTTATGATTAAATATTATTTTTATTCTTTGATATTGATAGCACCTTCTACTACTCTGTTACACATGTCTAGCACTGTTTATATATTGAGAAATATCTTACTATGATTTGAACATACCTGTCCTTCTGAAATTCATATGTTGGAAGTTACTATCCAAAGTGATCGTATGAAGAGGTGAGGTCTTTGGAAAATGACTCAGCCATAAGCACTCTAACCTCATGAATGAATTAGTGCTTTTATGAAAGAAGCTCGTAAGCCCTTCTATCTTTTCCATCGTGTGAGGATGCCATGATATGATGCTTCTACCAGTTTCCGTGACTGCGTACTTTCTACCCCCAGAACTATGGGAAGTAAATTTCTGTTATTCATAATTCACTCACTTTGTGGCATTTTGTTATGACAGGAGGAAGAGACTGAGGCATGCCTTAAATAGTGTAAAGATATTGTAAGAGAGCAGAATAAAGGGCAAACGTTATAAATTAGAGGGAGGCGATGCTGGAATGGCTGCTGTGTATCCACAGTATCACAGAGGAGCTCTCCATCTGCCTTTGTTAATTGAAAGGTGAATAATTCTTTTCTCCTTTAACAGACTTTATCTACTAACATTTGTCTCAGTAGTTCATCAATATTTTGCGTAAACCCAACTTTAAACCTTAGCTTCAACACAGCCTTTTAATTTAGTGAATCTAGAAAGCATTAACAATGAAGCCTCTTTATATCACATATATAAATTGCAATATATCTACTGTTAAGCAAAAGAACAGTGAAGCTATGTTTTACAATACTTTCATTATGGTATTTTAGTGAGACGTATAGTTCTCCTAATAAATTATTGTGAAAATACAGATACTTCCATAAAACTCTGCTGTAGTTTACTCATATTTACAATTACAATAAATCTTTTCAAAACCCAGCAATAATAATTTGATTGAAGCAAAAAAGGATTTCAGAAGAATGCTGTCTACAGAATTGCCACAATTTTATTGTGACATGTATAAGCAAAGTATAATTATACAGTAAAAATAAACTTACAGATTTATGAACCAAGTTTACATGATTAAGACATTAATTCTGTCAATATGCGAGCAGTCGGTAGTAGTTTTAGTTACCGAGGGCATTCCTCAACTCCACAGTAACTTCTGTGTTAAGTAAGTGGTTACCATAGATTTTTCTACAACCCAAACATTCAGTTCTCGTTAAAGCTTTTCCATTTGAAATGATTGCTGGGCTAATTATTTACTCCGCACCAAGTGGAGCATTCTTGTTACTTTCAGTATTTGTAGTTCAGCAAGGCTCCAGGGTCAGTCCTCTGAAAGCCTTGTGTCAACTTCCCAGGTGCCATCAGTGCCCACATCGGGCCTCGCTAGAACCCTGTGATAACTTGATCACAAAGTTTATCTCACTTCGCTGTGATTTTTCGTTAAAGTCTGACTCCTCCGCCAGTCAGAGTTTTGAGCTCCCAGATCCTTTATCACATACTAACCAGGATGCCAGCACAAGAGAAATCATGGAAAAGAAGAGTAGAGCAAGCTCATGTCAGTATAGCAAATGTGCATTTTTATATTGTCCTCCGAGGCAAATCCTCAAGGTGCTTTACCTAGCAAGGGACCATATCTCTTCTCCTCATGCCACTTTCTGTCCTCCAGTCCCCCTATACACACACAGCCAAGGAAGTAAACCCCTGCTGGCCAGAGTGCTATCAAAATTCAAAAATAAGCCCCCTGGCTCCACCAACCTTAGCTAACTGGATGTTTCCATTTGGACATTCGTCTGGACATCAGACTCAAAGTGAGACAGTCATTCTTTTCTGGTAGTTTGGAATTGAGAATTAGACCTAAGTAGAACGTCTAGGCATATATACGAGAATTTAATGAAGACACTGGCAGATGCGCGGCAGCAATACACTGCCGTGTGGAGAATAATGAGAATACAGAGAGCAGGAAAATCTTGTCCAGAATAAGGGAGGTGAGATGTCAGAAAGAGGTCAGAAGGAAAGACAGTGATTGTTTCCTTAGTTTCTTAAGGCATCTCAGTTTCTGATTATAGATCCACCTTGAGATGCAGCGTATCCCTACTTTTGAGTTCAGTGTAGTATTCCTTATATTGATGTGGCTGTTTGGCTAAATCAAGATTGGTTTTGTTACCAGTAAAAAAGTATTTTAACTAACATGCTGTAATGTATTACTTCAGTTTGTGGTGTCAGTGATTAAGGAATTTATTTTTCAAACAAATGGTTTTTCCTCGTCAGCCTATGCCAACACCAAATCATGGTATATGAGTTTATTGTGTACACTACTATAGCATGATTTAAATCTGAATCCTGCCAAAATGGGAGGTGTTCACTTAAAATATTTTTAATATTTTTGTTATTTAAATAGAAATCACATTATTTAGTTAACTAGTTAAACAGCACCAACTGATAAAACAGGACTTTCTTAAGGCAGAGCTGTAAAGTGTTATCTATGTATGAATGCAATTTTGAATCTTAATTATTGGATATGTTTCCAAATTGCTAATCTCCCAAAGCACATATTTGGGAACCTTTTCACTACTAATATCTGGGAACTTGAGGAAATCACTAACAAAAAGAAGGAAGTGATATATCAAACATTTTTTCAATAAGCTGAAATTTCCATACATAGATCCTTTACCTCTGACCAACTCTTACATATTCTTAGTCCCCTTACTCAGGATGTTCCTTAGTATTAACTCACCACTTGTCATGCCTTGTATCTAGATGTCTCCCAAAAGACTCGTGTGCTTATAAGTGGTGTTGTGGAGGTGGCTGGATTTAGGTTGTGTGAATATGAATTAATGGTGTGTGATAACTAAATTAGTCCAGTGGTTGGTTTAACATAGTTCTGGGATAATGGGATAATGGGAAGACCTATCTGGACATGAATGGCACAACCAATAAGCTTGTAGCCTGGATGAGATGAAAGGAAAAAAAGGTTCACTGCTGTTGCTGCTGCTTCCTGTCTACGCGTCATGGACTGTTCTTCCTCTGCCATTCTCCTCTGTCTGCCACCCTGCCTTACAGTCAGCTGACTATGGAAGGAAATCCCTACAAACTGTGAGCTAAAATAGACCTTTCTTACTTTAACTTGTGGATGTCAGGCATTTTGGCCCAGTAATGAGAATGTAATTAAGACACTGCTTATCTTAGTGTTTACACTTTGAGAAGAGCTTTGCATTGTGGTAAGAGGAAGGATATGTGTGTATGCTTTTTTAATGATTTTACATATTAACAGGCTGGCACATTCAAGTCAAAGAAAAACTGATCATAGTAAAAGAAGAAATGTAAGATTGTTTCTTGCATAAATTTACAATTTCTTTATGCAGAATTCCTAAAGTTTTAAAGAAGTTAGATGCTGTTGAGTAAACCAACTCACATTATAAGTGAGGGAAATGAAGCACAGAAATGTGAAATAATCAACCCAAGATTAAAAGTTAGTCAAACTATACCACTAAATAGGTATGGATGTTCTGATTCTCTGTCTGATAATCTTCATACTCCATTGTGATTATGTTAGATAGGTCACCTATGTACAAAATCTCTATTGGAAAAATGCTTGTGATAGATGTAAGATAGCCTTCCTGAATCAACCTTTAAATGAGCAAAACATTTAAAGCAGCAAGCAGAGCCTGACCCCCGACCCAAGGCATTTCAACTCAGACAACTTGAACACAATTACCCTGGCTCTCACACTGATCACCCACTATGGTGCGTGTACATCCACTGGATCGCTGTGCGTCCACTCAAAATAGCATTAACAAGAATAAACTATCATTCTGTGTATAAAACCTACCATCAAATTTTGTAAATAAAGTAATAAATCCCATCAAATTAAGTCTATCAATTTTGAATAAATAAATCAAAGCAGTAGTCTGACTAAAAGCATGGAAATATTCCAAACCATTTACATGTCAAGTTTACTCACAATATGCAATGAGTATTTTTGTTTTGGGTCTACTTTTGCTTAAAATGTCAAGTAAAGATAGTTTTTATTTCCACCTGACAAAAAATGAGGAAATATAAGCTGTCCATGCCAAATAATACTGTAATTATTAATACAAATGGCTTTATGAAGTAAGCTGAAAAGAGTTTGGAAATAGGTATTGAGGCCATTTGCATCCCATAGCTATGTGGCTATGGAGTGTCATGGTTTGTACTATATAGACTTGTAAGTCTTCTAGAACTAGACCCACTTAGAAATGAGAAGAAGATGAGACATAGTCTAAGATCCCAAAGGCAGATGGTGGCAATCAAGTTCTGTCACTTTACTGATCAGATGAAGTTGACAATAAGTCTTTATAGATTGATAAAATATGCCTAATTCACACAGTTGTGAAAATTAAAATTTCCGTAGAAGCTCTTTTCAACAAGTATAAAATCCCTGAAGAAATTCATAGGCCCCAAGAAAACTTACCTGAGACCAAGGTGAGTGTTTACTTACTCTAGCAATCAGTCAATCAATCAATCATCAATCAACCAAGTCCACCCTTCTTTTAAATATTATATTCAGTAAGACAGACTTGTCTGCAGGGCATGCTGAATAGCAGTCCCTGGGCAATCACTTTAATAAACAGGCTGGTGTTGGTTACCCTGCTGATCATAAACCAATTGCAGTAATTCCATCAATGCAATAATGGTATTTCATTCAGGTTTTCTGAGCCAGTGATTGGCTTAGATTCAGATACGGAAATTTTCAGTTATATTTTTCAAAATGAATTGTACTGTGTGACAGTGATTTAAAAAGAAAATCCCCTAAATTTTGATCATTATCATGATTTTTTACACCTTCTTAGCGACAGAATTTTTTGTTGAGAGTTGCCCCCTTAAGTCATGTGTGCAAAACACACAAAAGTACCCTCGCTTCAGTTTATTTTGGAGGGCTCCCCTAAACACCCACCCATGTTCCCATCTGCCTCCCTTGCTCCAGAAACACTTGACAGGCAGTCACATTATGCTGTTAGGAACACGGTTTGAAAACCATTAGTTTATCGAAAACAAAACACTTTGAGGTAATTTGAAATAAAATGGAATCATTATGCAACTTCAAATCATTGCCAAATGTTGCCTTTGGCACAAGGAGAGAGATCTTAGATGTTATCTGTTGATTAATTAGTTTTATGGTTCTATATAATTAAGCAATAAAAATTGTATTTTCTTTTCTCTAAGTTTGCATTGATTTAGTATTATCTTTTAAAAGTTTTGACCTTAGCAATGTCAGATATTTTTTAGTGATAATGTCATTTTTTGCAGTACGCTTAAAAATTGACCAATTGTGTTCATTTACTCACACCCTCTACTTATAGACAATGTTCATTCATTCTGCTAATCTGTCTGATGAAGATGGTATATTTCTATAAATATATATTCTGTCCATTTTACACATGTGAAAAAGTTCTTGGTTGAAGTATACACTGAATAGTGTTATAGGATAAAAGTTTATATTTGAAGCCCGGGGTATTGGCTCATGCCTGTAATCCCAGCATTTGGGAGGCTGAGGCAGGAGAATAGCAGCAAATTCAAGGCCAGCCTGAACTACATAGAGAGACCTTGTCTCAAAAAGAAAAAAAAAGTTTATATGTGAGCATGTTTCAGAAAAATCTGGACAATATGAGTGTTTAAAACTGGAAACTATACCTAACGCTTGAATTTGAACCAACAAAATTGAAAACGTGAAACTATTAGGTAAACTCTATATCAGACTTTCATATTCAAATGGGAGAGAAAAGAAGGGGGAGGGAGGGAACCTCGCTAAGTGAATTAACCTTTTCATTTGAGAATTAGGAAGCAACCACAAAACATTTCTGTACCAAGTGATTCCAGAGATAGCCTGATCTAAGCATAGTTAGGAAGAAACTTTTTTCTTCAGACAGTGTAGCTTCCCTCTGAATCCAGGATTTTTTATAACCTTTGTAATATCTCTTCCCAGGAATTCAGCAAAACTAGAAAAGGGGAAAAAATTCAGCAAGTGCTATTATGCATCTCCCTTATTTTTCTCTATCCATCTTAGTTTATTGGAAACTCTTAATTGATGAATGAGGACTTTATCAAGCCTGACAGGAGTCGTTATGTCTCAGATTTTCCTTGAAATGTATCTGTCATGCAACTCAAAATTGAATAGCCAGTTTGGGGTTTAACTAGAGACATGGCACTGACTTAAGACACTCTGAAGGGAATGAATGATTAATGCAGTTTATAGACAAGATAGTGCTGCTTCTGTCTCGTGTGCTTTTTGTATGTAATCTCCAATGGTTCAAGTTCAGATGGATCTAATGAAAAAGGACTAGATGTTTTCCACCTTCCCTTCAGAGCATGCCGTACGATTTATCCACTGACAAAATGTGCTAATGAAATGTCACCTTGGACAGCTTGCTAAAGGATTGATGGGCTGAAAGTTTTGCACTTTATTTAACTTTTGCAGGAAAAAATGAATAAGTCCTCCAAAGTCTGTATGATATAGAGATCCATTACAGTTTTCCAACTCAGGAAGTAGCTACGCCTCTGATGGAATAGAGAATAAAGAAAGATGCTGATGGGGCAAAGTTTATAAATAAACAAATGGAGGATGTGGAGTAGTTTTAAATTCTGATTATCAGTTATTGTCAACTTAAATATTTTTATGGAAGTATTTCTTTCTATACACTCACTACCATGGCCTTCAATCTATCAGTCTATCAATGAAAAATAAAAACTTCAATATTTATAGACAATTACATTATTTCTTTATTTGTTCTTTGTTCCTCCATTATCAGAAACTCCATTATAAAAACCTGTATCAAGAGTGACTTAATACTTTAAATTTCTTCCACTCATAAAAGTGTCATAATCCCTTTGCAATAAGCTATTGGAGATTACCAAAGAGAAGTGAAAATGGTAGACAAAGAATTAGGAGACAATAAACTGTAAATAATCAGAGTCCATTCACAAACATGAAAGGAAAAAAAACACAAAATAATCATGTACTAATATAATCAAAGATGAAAATAGAAAATATGCAAATATATCAATGCTGGGATTTAGCAAATGACTGTTTTATTATTTGTATAAATATATACTGATCAAAATAAATGAATGACCACATCATACATAAATATAATATATAAATTATATAAATTCTCCCTTCCCCCCCAAATTTTAAGTGATAAATAAGCCAATAGAGATCATTTATAAGTTAATGTGTCACCTTACATAAAATGGTGAATGGAAGAAGAACTAGGACATTTTCTTGCTCTTTAATCCAAAGAGAAAAATGTGGGAAAACCTGTCAGGGGAAGGAAATTATCTGTGACTTAATTTCTAATGTCCACAGCTGTTAGATGGGGATGATACTATTGTTAAGGTAATAATTAAGTCCGCAAATTTCAGGGGCTCAGAATAGAAATTGACTTCTCATACTGTATTACTGTCTAAACGGAGGTGGGGGCCCTCTGCTAGGCTTGAGCAATATCGACTCCATCCTGGAACTGCACTCTATTTTATACACAGCATAACAGGTAGTTTTCATTAAATTCGTCAAGCAGGCCTAAGAAAAGGAATGTGAGTCAGCATGTGAGGTTCTTACTAGCCAGGTTTGGTAAACATTCATGTTCTTTTCATTCATTAGTAGGTTACAGGACTAATCCAAACAGGGACCAGTGAAGGTGAACGCATTGAATGTCTAGAATGAAAAAGAAACAAGATTGGTAATACTGTAGCAGTTCCTCTAGGTTTCATTGGAAAAATCAAATAGCGCATATCATTACCATTATTTTCTTCCTTTCTCCTTCACCCAAGCCTCGAATATTAAGTGCCACATAACTATGAAACAGTTACTATTATTTGAGTCTAATTAGAAGAGCTACGTTGTTATCTGTATCAAGGGGAAAAAAAATCACAGCCAAAGACTACTTACTATGTAACATTGAAGAAAAAAAGATGATGACCTTTACATTATAAAAATATTGGAAAGAGTACTGTAGTTTTCAATGAAAAGATCTTTTACTTGTTTTGTTAGATAGATTCCTAAGTATTTCATTTTTTTTCGATGCAATTGTGAAAGGAATAACTTCTGTTATTTCTTTCTCAGTGAGTTTGTTATTGGTATATAGGAATGCTATTGACTTTTGGGTGTTGACTTTGTATCCAGCTACGCAACTGAATTTAGTTATTAAATCTAGAAGTTTTTTGGTGGAATTCTTGGGGTCTTCTATGTAGAGTATCATGTCATCTCCAAATAATGATAGTTTAACTTCTTCCTTCCCTATCTTTATCCCTTTTAGATATATTATGTTTTAAAAAAGAGAGGTAGTATTCAAAAGAGAGGAGAACTAGATAGGGAAAAGGGAGAGAAAGAAGAAGGTTAAAAGGAGAGTAAGATGAAAGGGAAAAAAATGGAAAAGTGTAAATAAACTTGTTGCAAATAGAGAGGGGTGGGTGAATGGAAGAGCGGGAAGGGGAAGAGGGGGGAAAACCAAGATAGATCATGTACAGGCACAAAATAACCATGTTGATTATGATCATTATGTATACAATGTACCAATACATGTTCTTGGTAAAAATTAAAAAAAATTTTTAAAAATAATGGAAAGAAGTAATAGTTCCAATCTCACTGACATTTCACAGTCATTTTGGAACTGAATATGTTTGTCTTTAACTTGTGTATAGTGTGCCATATTAAACTTCTCTTAGTACATATTTTGTTTATTGCTTCTGTACAGGATGTCTTTTTTTTTTATGATGTACATTCTTAAATGACAGCCATGACATAAAAGCTACCCAAAGGTATACTAAATATTTATACTTGTTTCATTTTTGAACCCCATGATAATCTGTTTGAAGTGTGCTCAAGTCACATTGTGGTTGCAAATTTTTAAAGCATATTTTAAACTAAAATTTTAAAAAGATACGAAAAGAAATTAGAAA